>OY740789.1:81179918-81465519 GCA_963514005.1 Raja brachyura | reverse complement strand
CTCTCCCCCCTCCTCTCCCCCCTCCTCTCCCCCCCTCCTCTCCCCCCCTCCTCCTCCTCTCCCCCCTCCTCCTCCTCTCCCCCCCTCCTCCTCCTCTCCCCCCCTCCTCCTCCTCTCCCCCCCTCCTCCTCCTCTCCCCCCCTCCTCCTCCTCTCCCCCCCCTCCTCCTCCCCCCCTCCTCTCCCCCCTCCTCTCCCCCCCTCCTCTCCCCCCTCCTCCTCCTCTCTCCCCCCTCCTCCTCCTCTCCCCCCCTCCTCCTCCTCTCCCCCCCTCCTCCTCCTCTCCCCCCCTCCTCTCCCCCCCTCCTCTCCCCCCTCCTCTCCCCCCCCTCCTCCTCTCTCCCCCCTCCTCCTCCTCTCTCCCCCCTCCTCCTCCTCTCTCCCCCCTCCTCCTCCTCTCCCCCCCCTCCTCCTCTCCCCCCTCCTCCTCCTCTCTCCCCCCTCCTCCTCTCCCCCCCTCCTCCTCCTCTCCCCCCCCTCCTCCTCCTCTCTCCCCCTCCTCCTCCTCTCTCCCCCCTCCTCCTCCTCTCCCCCCCTCCTCCTCTCTCTCCCCCCCTCCTCCTCTCTCCCCCCTCCTCCTCCTCTCTCCCCCCCTCCTCCTCCTCTCCCCCCCCTCCTCCTCTCCCCCCTCCTCCTCCTCTCTCCCCCCCTCCTCCTCCTCTCTCCCCCCCTCCTCCTCCTCTCTCCCCCCCCCCTCCTCCTCTCTCCCCCCCCCTCCTCCTCTCTCCCCCCCCTCCTCCTCCTCTCCCCCCCCTCCTCCTCCTCTCCCCCCCCCTCCTCCTCCTCTCCCCCCCCTCCTCCTCCTCTCCCCCCCTCCTCCTCCTCTCCCCCCCTCCTCCTCCTCTCCCCCCCTCCTCCTCCTCTCCCCCCCTCCTCCTCCCCCTCTCCCCCCTCCTCCTCCTCTCCCCCCCCTCCTCCTCCTCCTCTCCCCCCCCTCCTCCTCCTCCTCTCCCCCCCTCCTCCTCCTCCTCTCCCCCCCTCCTCCTCCTCCTCTCCCCCCCCTCCTCCTCCTCCTCTCCCCCCCCTCCTCCTCCTCCTCTCCCCCCCCTCCTCCTCCTCCTCTCCCCCCCTCCTCCTCCTCCTCTCCCCCCCCTCCTCCTCTCCCCCCCCTCCTCCTCCTCCTCTCCCCCCCTCCTCCTCCTCCTCTCCCCCCCCTCCTCCTCCTCCTCTCCCCCCCCTCCTCCTCCTCCTCTCCCCCCCCCCTCCTCCTCCTCTCCCCCCCCCCCCCTCCTCTGCAGAGATGCCGCCTGTCCCACTGAGTTACTCCAGCAGTTAGTTTGTGTCTGTCTGCAGAAGGTACATCTTTGCTTTGAGGGTCATCTGGTCACGACGAAAGTCTCCCAGCACCAATGGTTATATGTGTGTGTATAGTTAGATAGACACAAAGTGCTGGAGTAATTCAGCAGGACAGGCAGCATCTCTGGAGAGAGGGTATGAACATATATTGTACACATATTGTAAAAATAACATTGAAATATATATATTATATATAACATGCACACACACATATATATATTTCAATGTTATTTTTACAATATGTGTACAATATATGTTCATTCAAAGTAATACGTGCAGCGCATGTAATGCTATCAGCACGTCCTTCCTGATGTTTCTTGTGCCAACCAAATCAATGCATAATCGTGCTGTAGCTGAAAAATGATCTCGACCTGTAACGTCACATATCCCCTTTCCCCAGAGGTGCTGAGTTACTCCAGCTTTTTGTGTCTATCTTCAGTTCAAACCAACATTTGCCGTTCCTTCCTACACTCTAGCAGTTTGAGTTTGGTCCACATTCCAGCATTCTTTATGCTTCCAATACATACTTGTACAAGTCATCAATGCCACTCGGGTTTCGTCTTTGAACAATTCACACATCTAATGTTTGAGGGGCTGTTATTGTTTATTGTATATTTATTATTTCTGCTTTTGCATTAGTGTGAAGCTGTGGCAAATAAGAATGTAATTGATCCTGCTCCAGTGCACGCTCCAATTCAGCTAAAAGGTGATGGGAGATGGCTTAGGCAGATAATAAGTAGGGAAAGTCCAAAGAGATGTTGTATATATTAAGGAGAAGAGGTTAACAAGGTAAGAAGGGGGGAAAATGCTCAAGTATGTCTCTGTTTTTGCTGTGGAGAAAGAATGAAGTCTGGGGAAATTGGGGACAAATAATCGACAGTCTATTATAGAGCATGGAAACAGGCCCTTTGGCCCAACTTGAACACGCCAACCAACATGCCCCATCTACACTAATCCCAACTGCATGCTTTTGGTCCATATCTTTCTAATCTTTCCTATCCATGTACTTGTCCAAATGTCTTTTAAAATTTTGTGATATTACCTGCCTCAACTATCTCCTCTGGCAGTTAATTCCATACATCCACCATCCTTCGTGTGGAAAAAGTTGCTCTTCAGTTTGGTATTAAATCATTCCCCTCTCACCTTAAACCTATGTCGTCTGGTTCTGGGTAAAAGACTGCATTTATTCCCCTCATAATCTTGTACAGCTCTATCAGATCAAAGAGGAGTTTAGTATAGGAGCAAAGAGGTCCTTCTGCAGTTGTATAGGGCCCTAGTGAGACCACACCTGGAGTATTGTGTGCAGCTTTGTTCCCCTGATTTGAGGAAGGACATTATTGCTATTGAGGGAGTGCAGCGTAGGTTTACAAGGTTAATTCCCGGGATGGCGGGACTGTCACATGCTGCGAGAATGGAGCGGCTGGGCTTGTATACTCTGGAGTTTAGAAGGATGAGAGGGGATCTTATTGAAACATAAGATTATTAAGGGTTTGGACACACTAGAGGCAGGAAACATGTTCCTGATGTTCGGGGAGTCCAGAACCAGGGGCCACTGTTTAAGAATAAGAGGTAAGCCATTTAGAACGGAGATGAGGAAACACGTTTTCACACAGAGTTGTGAGTCTGTGGAATTCGCTGCCTCAGAGGACGGTGGAGGCCGGCTCTTTGGATACTTTCAAGAGAGAGCTAGATAGGGCTCTTAAAGATAGCGGAATCAGGGGATATGGGGAGAAGGCAGGAACGGGGTACTGATTGGGGATGACGGGCCATGATCACATTGAATGTGGTCAAAAGGACGAAAGGCCTACTCCTGCACCTATTGTCTATTGTCGCCCCTCATTCTCCTGCACTCCAAGCAATAAGGTCATAGCCTGCTCAACCTCTCCCTAGACCGCAGCCCCCCCGAGTCCTGGTAACACACTCGTAAATCTTCTCTGCACTCTTTCCAGCTTAACAACATCTTTCCTATAACAGGATGACCAAGACTGAATACAATACAGATGGCCAATATGCCTTCTTGCCTGCCTTATCTACCTATCATGCCAATTTCAAGGAATGATGTACTTTGTTTCCCTTTCCCCTGACTCTCAGTCTGAAAAAGGGTCTTGACCCGAAACGTCACCTATTCCTTTTCTCCAGACATGCTGTCTGACACACTGAGTTACTCCAGCTTTTTGTGTCTATCTTTGGTTTAAACCAGCATCTGCAGTTTCTTCCTACACAACTATGCACCTGCACTCTTGAATCCCTCTACAACACTCCCCAGAGTTTTGCCATTCACTGCAAAGATCCTGCCCTGGTTTGACTTCCTAACCTCACACTTCTCTGCATGAAACTCTATTGACTATTCCTCAGCCCAACTGGGCAACTGAATGAGATCCTGCTGCAATTTTTGATAACCATCTTCACTATTTACAATACCATCCACATTTGTGTCATCTGTAAACTTACTAATCATAGAAACATAGAAACATAGAAAATAGGTGCAGGAGTAGGCCATTCGGCCCTTCGAGCCTGCACCGCCATTCAATGTGATCATGGCTGATCATCCAACTCAGTATCCCGTACCTGCCTTCTCTCCATACCCCCTGATCCCTTTAGCCACAAGTGCCACATCTAACGCCCTCTTAAATATAGCCAATGAACTGGCCTCAACTACCTTCTGTGGCAGAGAATTCCAGAGACTCACCACTCTCTGTGTAAAGAATGTTTTCCTCATTTCGGTCCTAAAGGAATTCCCCCTTATCCTTAGACTGTGACCCCTTGTTCCGGACTCCCCCAACATCGGGAACAATCTTCCGGCATCTAGCTTGTCCAACCCCTTAAGAATTTTGTAGGTTTCTATAAGATCCCCCCTCAATCTTCTAAATTCCATCGAGTACAAACCGAGTCTATCCAATCTTTCCTCATATGAAAGTCCTGACATCCCTAATCATGCCTTCTACATTCTCATACAAATTATTGATATAAACCACAAAAGCAATGGGTCCAGCACTGACCCCTGAGGCACACAACTAATTACAAGCCTCCAGTCTGGTACATAATCTTCCACTATCTCCCTCTGCTTCCTTTCATGAAGCCAATTTTCTAGCCAGTCAGCTAGTTCTCCCAAGATCCCATGCACTCGAACCTTCCAGAGCAGCCTGCCATGCGGATGGTTTATCAAATGGCTTGCTGATGACGACGTGATGCTGGACATCCTACGTTGCATTAAGGTTGATACATCTCCTGGGCCTGATCAGATATATCAGAGAGCACTGTGGCTGAGATTTATTCTTGTCACATGTGCCAAAGTACAGTGAAGAGCTTTGCTTTGCATGCTACCTCCCAAAAATCTGAGATATATCATACATAGACACAATCCATTCAAACTCAAATATAAAAGAAGAGCAAAGGGGAAGATTTAGTGTAGTTCTATGTGAAGCTAACAATTAAATTGCAAGCACCCTGGCTGATAAATACTAATCATCATTAGACATGGGTGAGGTGCTAGAAGACTGGAGGGTGGATAATGTTGTGCCTCTATTTAAGAAGAATAGAGGGTTATAAGATCATGAGAGTAATAGATAGGGTTAATGCACTGGGTCTTTTACCCAGAATCAATGAACCAAGAATCAAAGGACATGGGTTTTAAGTGAGAGGAGAAAGATTTTAATAGGAACTTGAGGGGTAACTTTTTTAAACAGAGGAATGCACTAATAAGCTTTACTGTGCTTATAGAATTCAACATTTTAAACATAGGTAGCAGCTATTTGGCCTCTTGCATTAATGTTGCACAATAAAAGTCTGTTAAGTTGTGAATACTCATTTTAAAATTGTTCAATGTGCAAATCCTTGTTAAAATGACTGTTCTGTTTATTCTCCCTATCTTTCTACATGTAGTATCCTTTCCAGATGGATAACATGGTGATTGGATGCCTGAAGGCGAACGATTGTGTGATATTCCAATGCAAGAAGTGCCACACTGTACTGGGAGATTCTCTGCAATGCTGTGGTTCCAACGCAACACTTAATGTGCTGATATGTTTAAGTAAGGTTTGGGTGTTGAATTATGGATGGTGCACTCTTGCATGTAGATCTCAGACTTAATGTAGGGTGGGTGTTGAGTGACTGCTGGGCCTATGGATATCTGGCTTTCGAATATTGATGCTACACTTTAACTTCCACATGTTTCTGGGATTGGTAGCATTTAAAGTAGGTGGTCACTAACTTCTTTCTGGGAGATTTAAGGATATAGGGAAGGTGTATACGGAAGCTGTACACACTAGTGCAGAAATTCATAAAGAAATATAGTTGTTCCACGTTGACATTTATTTAATGCCTGATCTTTGCTTTTATGTATTTTCTGTGCATAAATGTGATTTATGGATTGAGAGCATTGAATATTCCTGGGTCTGGTAAGGTTTGATTTGTTGCATGACACAAGATTATGTCGATTTGGATAACACTCGCAAGTTTAGAAGAACAAGAGGGGATCTAATTGAAACATAGCAAATACTAACGCAATTGATGCAGGATGACGTGTCCCCCAGCTGGGCTTAGCAGAACCTCAATCACAATCTCAAGATGAGGGGCTGGCCATTCTGTTTGTAGGTTGTTTGGTTGTTTGTTTTTTTGCACAAAGTCCGCGAGCACTGCCACTTTTCATTTCACTGCACATCTCTTATGTGTATGTGATGAATAAACTTGACTTGACTATTCAAGACAGAGGAGAAGAAATGTATCTACCTAGAATCTTTGGAATTTCCCACATAAGACAGCTGTAAACGTTTGGTCACTAAGCATATTTGAGGCATGTGCATAGATTTTTAGGTATTAAGGAAATGGGTGGGGGGGGGGGGGCGTTAGTGTGACAGAGTTGACCTGAGGGAAACAAAAATCTTATTGAATGAGAAGTTATGGGGACAGAATGGACTAATCTTTCAATTCTGTATGAGTGACAAACAACACTGCAGTCCATATCTGCTATTCACATCCATACATGCCAATTATATTGAGTGATATTGGTGTATTGCAACCTATTCCTTATCTTGATGCTTCATCAGGACATGATACTTGAAAATAACGACGAGCTTAAATATTGGCATTGTCCACTGTAGTGGTCTCTAAATTTAAGCTTTAGATTAGGCACAGAAAATGTTTACAAAATTTTGAGATTAAAAAAATCAAGTCTGTAACTTATCCCATTATATAAATCATAAAAAGAACTTCAACTTGATACTGAATTCACTTTCATATCTTCAGTATTAAAAAAAGTTATGGTCATTTTCCTAACATTCTTAAAAAACAAGAGAACTGAATGAAATTTTCAGTTATTACAGATTGAAACATTCTGAAACAAATATGATACATCTTACTTGGATGACCTGAAATTTAAGCATATAATTAGTTAGTTACCTAATTGTAGATAATGACAAAATTGACCGTTGTGACAGAAATAGTAATAAACACCCAGACTTCCTTGAAAATTCAAAAATGTGATATTCTCAAGATCAGAACTTTAATATTATTGTAACGTTAAAGCAAATAGTAAATACCCAACAAAACATTAATATTCATCAGTCATCAAATCAATTAAATTCATCTAAATTCAAGTACCAGATCTAAACATCTATCCCATTCTTAAGAAAAGGCTAATAATATATTTTTAAATAGCCAAACTATCCAAATAACAAACTGATTCCATTCACACAAGGGTTCACAATATAACATGATTTTTAAATCTCCCTTTGTCATGAATTTCTATGCCAAATGGAAGGAATTTAATGTTTAATTCCCCATAAATTAATCCAGAAACATCCACTTTCAAGATAATCAAAATCATTATTTTTTTGCATAATACATCTGTACTGTGGATATTTAGTATGAAAATATTGATCATTTATGTTTTGTGTTATCTATCCATGATTAATATTTTATTTTCACTTTAGTTTTTATTGCTTTTATATATACACAAATAAAACACAAATATAACAACAAAACATACAACAATACAGTGAAACGTAGCGGGGGGGGGGTTAGTTTACAATTAATGATGCAGTATACAGAACTATTTTCTTATTAAAACATTTTCCAATAACTTCCATTTTGGCAATAAAATTATACAGTGTTGATGTCTTTATTTCTATACCTAATCCATTTTTCCCATTTTCTATTAAACTCGTCTTCTTTCACTCTTAGAGAATATGTCATTTTCTCCATGACAAATATTTCCTGTACTATGTCTATCCATTGTCTAAGTCTGGGTGTGTCCGCTGCAAACCAGTTTCTTGTAATGGCCTTTTTGCCAGCTGTGAGTAGGATTTTAACCAAGTAATGATCTTCCTTCAGCACCACTGTATTTATATTACCCAGGTATAAAATGGAACACTTCTTGGAGACTATATATCCTAATACCTCCGTTAATTCTGAATTCACTCTGTCCCAAAATGGTTCTATTTTTGGGCAACTCCAGAAGATATGTGCATGATTTGCGTCTGTTTGACCACATTGCCTCCAGCATGTTTGCTGTCTTAGAATTTGCTTGCTTTTTATGTTAGGCGTAATAAAGAAATGAATCAAAATTTTTCCAATTACATTCTCTCCAATTTTAGTGGATGTCTGTAGTGTTACACATGATGCCATTCTTCTTCTGAGATTGGGATGTTGCAGGAGTTTATTTCTTAAGTACAGTGGCAGAATTCCATATAGCCATTCCTGAGTACAGGTGAACACACAATATCCCAGGATTATGTTGCAGTTGAATTTTTTTTTAATTCTTCTCGGGGAAATAAAGTTTCAGTCGGAGGTCCCGTATTAATCAAGACTTTCTGCTGTCTTGCTTTCAGGGGTGACTGAGTATGTGGAACTGGATCCCACTGTTTTAATAGAATGTGAAGGGCCGCTGTCTGAATGGTGAGTGTAAACGAGTGAGCTGTAAAAACTGTAAATAACTTTCAGGACTGTTTTCGACACTGAGGTGATGCTCCAAATGTCTGATACTTTCTGAACCTTCTGAATTTTGTAGTCGGCAGGGCAGTACTCTGCATATCGCCAACTTGGACAGGTTTTTTTACATTTGTATCAAGCCAATTAACCTACAAACCTGTACGTGTTTGGAGTGTGGGAGGAAACCGAAGATCTCGGAGAAAACCCACGGAGAGAACGTACAAACTGCATACAGATAGCACCCGTAGTCGGGTTCGAACCCGGGTCTGTGGCGCTGCATTTTGCTGTAAGGCTGCAACTCTACCGCTGTGCCACCGTGACTGATAATTCTCAAGTAGTGGAGTCGACCTGGTTTCAAATTGCACCCGTTTTATTCCTTATTGGGATTGTAGGAGTCTACAAGGATTTTGCATAAAAGGGAGCCAATATAATTTTCAATCATTTTCTATGGTGAGAACAGAGGAATTCCAAGGTTTAAATGGGGCTTCTGTTCAAGAGAGAGAATTTGAAAGGAGATAAAGTTCAGTTAAATATTAGTTTGATTCAGAAATACAGCATGGAATCAGGCCCTTCGGCCTGCCGAGTCAACGTCAATCATTGATCACCCATTCACACTCGGTTCCATGTTATCCCACCTTTGCATCCACTCACTACATATTAGGTGTGATTTACAGAGGCCAATGAACTTACAATCTGGCACATCTTTAGGATGTGGGAGGAAACCGGAGCACCTGGAGAAACCCACGTGGTCAGAAGAAGAATGTGCAAACTCCACATGGACAGCTCCCAAGCTTGGGATCAAACCCTGGTCTCTGACGTAGTGAGGCTTCACCCCTACCAGCTGTGCCACTGTGCTACCCTTGGGAAACAAACTTTGGATAGATCACATTTGATTTGCTGTAGTTTTATCTCCACATTATAAAAGTGTGTTAATCTGTTTGAGAATGTGCAAAGAGACAATTGTGTGATTAAACGTTGAGAGGTGACTATCGCAATTGGTTTATTATTGTCACATGTACTGAGATACATGAAAAGGTTTGTTTGTGTGCTATCCAGTCAAATCATACAAGCCATTTACAAGTACAATTGGTTGTGCAAACCGATAAATAGCAGAGTGCAGAATATAGTATAACAGTGTTATACCTTTACAGTTACAGAAAAACTGGTGCAGATAAAAATAAGTGCAAGGGTTGCAATGAAGGTTGGGAGATCGGGACTTCACCCGTAGCTTATAAGAGTACCATTCAATAATTTGATAACAGTGAAGAAGCTATAACTGAATCTGGTACATGCTTTCAAGCTTTTGCATCTTCTGCCAGACGGGGGGGGGAGGGGGGGAATGACCGGGATGTAAATGGTCCTTGATCATATTGCCTTCTTTCCTTGAGGCAGGGTGAAGTTTGGATGGAGTTGATTTGGGCGGAGGGGGCACAGGTTTGGGTGATGAACAGAGCTACATACACAAATCTCTGCAATTTCTTGCGGTCTTGGGCAGAGCTCTTTCCAAACTAAACTGTGATGTATCCCAATGTTGTTTGTATGGTGCATCCGTAGAAGTTGGTCAGAGTTATTGGAGACATGCCAAAATGTCTAACTCTTCTGAGGAAGAAAAGGTGTTGTTGTGTTTTCTTGGCCATGGTTTTCGTGTGGTTGGTCCAGGACAAATTATTGGTGATATTTGTGCCTAGGAACTTGAAATTCTCTACCATCTCCCCTTCAGCACTATTTATGGCGACTGTGATGTGTACACCACCATGTTTCCTGAAGTCAATAACTCGTTCCTTGCACACATTGAAGGAGAGGTTGTTGCCACAAATTAATCTAATTGAAATTCAAGAAAATGTTTTAACTTAAGAATGAATGGAATATGGAATTTGCTTTTACATGGAATAGTTGAGACGGGTCACACAAATTAATTTATAGAGGTCAAATAAAGCTAAAAGGAGAAAGGAATGGAATGCCTTTTCAGCTATGGACATAGTCGAGACTTGATAGTCATGGGGATAGATGGGTGTTTTTGTGGCCAATTGCAAGGCTCCAGGCTAGTGTTGTTTTCCTTGTGCCAGACTGAAGGATGTCTCAGTGAGAAGAAGACATTCTGAAAGGAGAGGGTGAACAGCAGAGTTTGTAGTCTACATTGGTGCCAATGATATGGGGAATACGAGACTGGTCTGGCAAAGGGAATTTAGGAAATTGGGTGAAAAAATTGAAAAGCAGGACCTCCAGGGTTGTAATCGCTGTGACATTTGCTGGTGAGTATGGAAATGAGAGGATAGAACAGATGAATGTTCGGTAGACGATCTGAGGCAGGAGGGAGGGCTTCAAGTTTTAGATGCATGGAGCTAGGGGATAAGCGCAGGACCCTAATGAATATTTCCATCAAGGAGAAGGATGTGGAGGCTGAAGAGTAAATGAGAGGGAACGCTGATATTCTGGGTTTCAATTGGATCAGGAAGGATGATGTGCTAGAAATATTGGAATATAGAAATTATAGGGTAGATAAATAGTCAAGCAGCAATACTGGCTTTCTTTAAATAATCCAGATGTAAAAACAATGTAATTTGGTCAAATTCATATACCAGATGGAGAGGAGAGAACAAAGTGAAATGTAGCAGTCAAGGAAAATAGATAGAACTTGCAAAGTTAGTTTAGGCAAAAGGTACAGAAGTGTAAAAACGCACGCCACCAGATTCAGGAGCAGTTTCTTCCCAGCTGTTATCAGGCAACTGAATCATCCTATCACAACTAGAGATCAGAGCTGAACTACTATCTACCTCATTGGTGACCCTCGGACTATCCTTGATCGGACTTTGCTGGCTTTACCTTGCGTTAAACGTTATTCCCTTCTCATTTATCTATCCACTGTAAATGGATCGATTGTAATCACGTATTGTCTTTCTGCTGACAGGTTGGCATGCAACAAAAGCTTTTCACTATGCCTCAGTACACTTGACAATAAACTAAACTGAAACTAAATATGGAAACGGGCCCTTCAGCTCACCACGTCCACACCAGCCAGTTCACATTAGTTCTGTTGCCCAGCATTCTCATCCACTTCCTACATGCTAGCGGCAATTTTCCAGAGGCCAATTAACCTAAAAACCCCGCACATCTTTGGGATGTGGGAGAACCTTGAGTAAACCCAAGGGGACACAGGGAGAACTTGCAATCTCCACACAAGCAGTACCCAAGGTCAGGATTGAACCTGGGTCTCGGGGTCTGTGAGACAGCTACTCTATCTGCTGTGCCACTGTGTTGCCCTAAGTAGGTATGAATTGTGATTAATGAACTCGACCAGCTATCTTGGATGATGGTGGATGTAGTTAATGGCTGTCAAGGGAGATAAGACTGAAGGCTAACTGGTTATTGTGCTATTATGCCATGTTTCTTTAGATAGTCCGTTCTACTCTAGAAGTGTCCATATTGTTAGAATTGAGTGATTTATTTGAAATAAAATGATGTATAAGTTTGATGGGGTGTGGTTGGAATGCAGTAGATGAGACTTTGCAATTGTGAGGTCAACAAAATCAGAAATATGTTTGAAGGCTTACTTTCCATTACTATGTATTGTTCTTTGTTCGTAGCCTTTACAAATGCCTGTACTGCACATGCTGCAAGACCAATGTGGGCATCGTTCCTTTCTCCACAACAGATGTGTTGTCTTGCCTGCGTGGACTGTACTGTTTGGACAAGGAAATGTTGCACTGGTGAGTAGAGAGCAGCAGCATCGTTTGAGGTCTATGCATATTTTTGAACAATACGTGCACATCATTGACCCTTTCTATTAGAACATGGAACGCGGGAACAGGCCCTTCAGTCCATGACGTCTGTGCCGAACATGATGCCAAATTAATCTAATCATATCTGTCTATAAATGATCGACATGCCTCCATTCCCTAAATGCTCATGTGCGTGTTCAAATGCCTTCTAAATGTCACCATTGCATCCGCCACTACCAATACTCTCTTGGTAGTGTGATCCAAGCACTTACCACACTCTGAGTATTAAAAAAAATACTTGCCTCACAGATTTCCTTTAAACTTTCCTCTGTCATGCCACAACTATACCCTCTAGTATTTGAGGTTTCCTTGCTGGGAAAAAGACTTGGAGTCAATAAATTGATCCGATCAATGGTTCTCATAATTTTTTTAATGTTATCAAGCCTACCTCAATCACTGATGCTCCAAGGAAACTAAATCCAACCTCTCCTGATAGCTAATCCACATTCCTCCTGTAATGTGGTAACTGGAACTACACACAATACTCCAAATGCGGCCTAACCAAGGTTTTGTACAGCTGCAGCTTGACTTCCCAACTTTTACACTCGGCATCCATAATATAGGCTACCTGCTGAACAACTTTGTCATCTTATATCCTTGTATTTCCAATTTCAGGGGGATGTGGACTTGTACCCCAAGATCCCTTTGTACATCATTGGCCCTCATGGTACTGCCAGTTATTGTCTGCCTTTCCCTTACACTTGATCTCTGACAGTACAACCTCTCTCACTTGCCTGGATTAAGTTCCATCCGCCATTTCTCCATGTATATTTTGTGTGTGTGTGTGTGCGCGCATGTAAGTAAGTTTATTGGCCAAATATTCACATACAAGGAATTTGCCTTGATGCTCCGCCCACAAGTAACAACATGACATACAGTGACAGTTACGAATGACTCAGAAAACACAAAACATGAATATTAATAAGACATTAATGATAAAACACCATTGATCAAGCCTGTGAACCAACAAAATACCAGATCAAAGGGAGGCTACAGATTTTTGGCTGTTGAGTAGAGCAACTACTCGTGGATAAAAACGGTTTTTATGTCTGGCTGTGGCAGCTTTGACAATCCGGAGTCGCCTTCCAAAGGGAAGTGATTCAAAGAGATTGTGGCCAGGGTAAGAGGGGTCAGAGAAGATCGTACCCGCTCGCTTCCTGGCCCTTGCAGTGTACAGTTCATCAATGGAGGGAAGGTTGCAGCCAATAAACTTCTCTGCTGATCGGACGATTCGCTGCAGCCTCCAGGTGTCGTTCTTGGTGGCTGAGCCAAACCAGACTATGATGGAGAAGGTGAGAACAGACTCCACGATGGCCGTATATAAATAAAATATGTCAAGAGTGTTTTATTGTCAAATATCCTGAAACTGAAAGAATGAAATTCTTACTTGAGGCAGTGAATTATTGCAAGCAACAGAGATCCCAGCACTGATCTGCACAGAACACGAGTGGTTACATACCTTCAGTCAGAGAGACAGCCTCCAATACTCTCTGCATTCTGTAAACGAATCATTATTTTGAATCCAAATACACTAAGTCACTGTGCATCCCATCTGTCCTAATCTTCTGGATCAGCCTACCATGACCACACGTTTCAAATACCTTACTAAAGACCAAGTAAGCAACAAAGTTCCTTCAATGTTTGAATGCATCCGTTCTGTAACCAAGGCCATCAGTGATGTTTCTGGGATGTAACAATTTGAGTATCATTTTGTGGTCTCACAGCAGTGTATTGTATAATATGCAGGCACCCCCCAACTTATGCAATGGTTACTTTCTGTGGCATGCGGCCTTTTGGGTAAGCATTGTCGGCTTGAGTTCCATCTCGCTATTGAACCTTCTGAATTTGTAGTCGGCAGGGCAGTACTCTGCATATCGCCAACTTGGGGCCCTTTCTGCTGCGAGGCCTTTTGGGTAAGCACTGCTGCCATTGCCGGCTGTAAACCTGAAATTATAATTTGCCTTGGTTGCACTAGGGATGGAGTATAGAACTGTTCATGCTAATGCAAGTTTACATAAGTCGCCTATTACGTAAGTCGGGGAGTGTTGTTTGTAGACACAAAATGCTGGAGTAACTCAGCGGGTGAGGCAGCATCTCTGGAGAGAAGGAATGGGCGACGTTTTGGGTCGAGACCCTTCTTCAGAGGTTCTTTGACTTGTCTGCTCTCTTGTGTGAGCCAGCTGCTATTATTGGCGTTTCATTCTATGGACTATTGCAAACTTTTTTGTGAAACTGGATATATGTAATTGTATTCCTTAGAATAAAGGAAAGATAACATTTAAGAGATGACCATGATGTCCAATTTGAGAGAAATTATTGTAAGGAATTTGAAAGCTGAGGGTTTAGAGTGAAATGTTATCCACTGGTGGGGGTCTGGTTCCAAGGAAATAATTTGGAAATCATTCAGATGTGTTAGGAAACTCTTGAATGAAGACCCGAAACGTCACCCTTTCCTTCTCTCCAGAGATGCTGTCTGTCCTGCTGAGTTACTCCAGCATTTTGTGTGTCTCTTGTATCCAATACCCTTTAGGTGGTAATTGGGAGTTGACGCTAATCCAAGTGACGTATTGGTCTGGGATCCTTCATTAGATTGGACCTATTTAACAGCCAAGGTGCTTTCAGCAGACTCCAGTACCTTCTGCTGAGCATATGTCTACGTATTTTCCATTCCTTCCTATTGGTTCTTTTTTAGTTGTGAACATTGATGGTGGGGATGTGATGTTAGCGAGAGCTGCCATTTGATCTGTAGATGTTGGTACTTACTTGCCCTGATCCTTCCCCTCCTCCGTACACTCATCTCCCTTTCCCCTTCATACCCCTCTTTCCTCTCCTTCTGTCCCCTTCCATCGATATACCTACCCCTGGCTTCACATTTCACTCCTTCTCTTCTTTACTTATCTCCTTTTCACTTCCAGCCTTTGTCACTTGTACCACCCATCCCCCAATCAAAACCCCCTCATCTGTATCAACTATCACTTGCTAGTTTGTCTTTTTACCGGCTTTATCCCTTCTGCCAAAGACGAAGGATCATCTGTCCATTTCCACCACAGATGCTACCTTGACCCACTGAGATCCTCCAGCACTTTGGTCAACATTCCATCTTCTGCAGTCCCTTGTGTCACCAGTATAACTAGTTTAGATTGGATCTGTGTCTCAAATGTTTGTTGACCAATTTTAAGGATTGAGAATCACTTTAGTATTGTAGTTTGTGTGCTCCAGATTCAATTTGAGACTCTTAACATTTCAATAGGATATTGAGTGCTGGGGTGTCAATCTTCCGAGTGAGGTATTATATTATATTTAAAGGTAAAGGCCTAACAGCTTATTTGGCTGGTTGTAGAAATCATATTAAAGAGAAAGATTTATGACATTGTATCCTATGCATATTTTAACTACACAGATAATAATCCAAATATTTCGAACAGAATGATTGTTGGAGTGATTTGGGATACCTTAGGGGTCATTTAAAGAATGTTTATTCTTAGAAACAAATCTGTAAATTCATCAATCCATATGTTGCCTTTCAGCTACCAGTTGCAAAGCAATTCTGTCGTGGAAGCCTCATCCCTGAAACTTGAACCACAGAGTTTAACCCAGCACATAGGGGAGGTAATGTTTAGTTCAATAACTCCTAAACTAAATCTTGGGAAAGGAAGACTGGTGGGTGGAGCTGGGTTTGGCTGTGAATTGGTTTTCTCATTAATCCCGTGTTGCTTTTGGGATATGTCTAGAATTGTGAGTTTCCTTCACCTGGCCTGGCACCGGCCATTGAGTGAGACTGCCGGCTACTTGTACTTTACACGCTGTATGTATTTTGCACATCATTCTGACTGATTTCTCTAACTTGCAGTTGAAAAGGCAGATTGTGGTGGCTCACTGTCGCCTGATGACAGCAATGAAGGCGTTGGAGGAAATTATCGGAGTCAAGGGTGGGCTTGGGACTAGCACCCTTGACCTGCAACATGAGTCTAAACCAGAGAAGAAACGCAAGGCGTAGGAAGGAACTGCGGCTGCTGGTTTACAACGAAGATGGACACAAAATGCTGGAGTAACTCAGCCAGACAGGCCTGTCCCCTTGAGTTACGCCAGCATTTGAGTCTCCGAACTGCAAGGTTTCACGTTTGCTTCAATTTAGACGATCAGAGCCACTGTTAATCGGCTGAACTGTTACCAGTATTCGAAAGGGCATTTTGCCTTCTCTGAAGGAATTCTGGCCATGTTTGATCAAAGAGGGTCTAGTGGAGGAAGCAGCCCTAATTTCTTTATTGCATGTGAACGCCTTCGCTGTTGGTTGTGGTGAGATTTGGTTTGTGTAACTTTCTCTTTCATTATGGGCTCTTACACAAGTGCTTTGCCAGATCAAATCGACTTCAGTGACACCTGATATTTAACATTCAAAACTGAAGGACGTTCTTTCAGCGTTCACTTGGTTTGATCAAGTCCACATCATTCTATATAGATTATTTCAGATTATAATACAGATGTACAGTACACCCCAGTCCTGACTCAGTCCTGCTTTCTGACATTGAGCTGTAATGTATCTGCACAGTCGTTGCTTGATCAGCTCCAATTATTTGTGTGTACTTAAATTGTACATAAGGTGCCTAATTATCTTAGTTCACCGTGCAATTCTACTAAGAACAATAATTTAAATATTTGTCCAAGCTCTCCACCCATGGTTGTGGTTATAGGTCACGGGGCAATATGATCGATTAGCATTTCAGAATGGCCATTGGCTGTGTCGTTAACTTTCACAAACAGCTAACTATCCAAACTGATTTTAGCTTTAAGCCTCGGAGGAGGGGCTATGCCTTACCACATGCTGTTTTCTAACACTTAAAATAGAGAGGTAGTGATCAGCTTGGATACTGATCGAAAAACAAGGTGAGTGCTGTTTACATGTATTACAACGTTAATCGTTCATGCCACAGTTGGAAGTGTTGGTGAATGTTACTCGAGCAATAAACAACAGATGGTGCTAACTTTTAATATCTTCAATAACTGGTTACTAGTTGCCTGAAATGAACACAAAACAGAATTCCATTATCTCGGATTAGTTTCGTGCTTTGTCCAATTTAGTGAACTGCTTTGTGGAATTTTGTTCTGGTTTGAATTACATTGTGAACAGGTCATACAATATACGTGGTTTGGAGCGAATTCAATGATCTTATATATTTTCTCCCTCATTGTTGATATTTTCGACATTTTGTAGAATAACTGGTTGAATCCTTCCATTTGGTTCCTGGACAGGTTTGAATTTATAATAAATAATTAAGTGTCTAATACTACCATCCTATTTGTGCTTGTGACTGCAGAATATGACACTTTCTAATGTTGAGTTAATTAAATTAAGTGCATAATGATCTAAATATACATTTATTAGAATTTGCCCATTTCATGCTAGATATTTATTCCCTGAGAAAGATCATAAAGTTTGGTTTAACTTTGATAGCAATGTTGCTGGTGTAGTTTAACAGCAACTGGTCTGTAGATCTAAGGTCAATTTTTCTTCCAATACTCGGCTGGTGATGACTTGACGGATCCAGTTTCTGAATTTTATTTTTTGTGCTAATGGAAATCCTAGCCTCCAACTCCATATTTGTCCCGGATATTTGTCATATTCCAGACCCATTGCCCAGAAAACCAACAGGAGGAATGACTCCCACGCAAAATTAATGTTAGATGTAGTTTCAGATTTTAAGGATCCAGTTTGAAGATGCAGTGGGCTGGTTGCAATGGAAAAGATTTGACTAGAATTTAATTTGTGCATTGCCAGGGGTCAGAGCTCTGCCTTGCAGAGAAGCCATTGGACCCAACAGTCTGCACTTTTAGTCCCGATTCCAGCAGCTGCAATCTCGTGCGCCTCTAATCCACACCTTTATTTACCTTGTTATCTGCCTGTTGCTCTCCCTACTGCATCATTTCTTAATGACAAATGCCTTACACCATGTAAGGGCAGAAAATAAGTGGAAAACCTAGTTTCAGAAATATCTGCTCCTTTTGCAACAGATAATATTTCAGGTCAATGGCCTAAGATCAATGTTCACTGTTTCTTGCTCCATTTAGGTGTTGCCTGACCTGACTCTTTGCAACATTTTTCACAGTATCTACAGCATTTTCCTTTTTAAACCTGTCTTGTTCTGTATTTACTTTGCAAAAATCATTTTTGGCTAGATTATTTATTTACAGAATACCAGACAAAATAAGCAAGTTAAATGGAAGAATTCAAATTGAAGTTGTTTTTATTTATGTTTGCAAATAAACTTAAAATATTGGAACTAATTGTTTACATTATTAACATCAAAAGTCTATCTGATGGTCCAGTAATTAGTTTAGTTTGATACAGCGTGGAAACAGGTTCTTCGGCCCACCGAATCAGCGCAAACCAGTGATCTCCGCACACTAACACTAGTCCTATACACACTAGGGACAATTTACATTTATACCAAGCCAAGTAACCTACAGACCTGTACATCCTTGGAGTGTGGGAGGAAACCAAAGATATCTGAGAAAACCCACGCAGGACACGGTGAGAGCATACAAACTCTGTACAGACAGCACTCGTAGCCAGGATTGTATCCCGGGTCTCAGGCGTTGTTAGGCAGTAGGAATATTTGGAATGGGATCATTTGAGTTGTAATTTGTATGCTGAATTTTATTTCTATCTTCATTAGGATTGGGTAAAGAATTTCCTGGCTATAACTAGCGTTTTTACATCAACTGGAGGTATTTAAGTCATCTGAGGCAATATAAGTACCAGAAGGATTTGAACAAAGTCATGCATGAGGCAATTTCTTTCCTTCAATTGGGTCTGTTCGTGGCAAGTGAATGGATAAATACTTGAGGCTACGCTTCAAATGGTTAATGAGGGCTAGAAGATCTTTTTTTTTAATTCTTCCCAGTGATTCAACGTTGTCCCAATGGGAAAGAAAATGATCTGGTGACTTAATTTATGAGCCAATGTCATGACTTCTAATATTGTCAAGTCAAACGGTATTAGTCAGGGGAATGCTGCTAATCTATGATGTTCCTGTCACCATTGGTATGATCTGCAAACAGGTTAAAGGAGAATAGGTGGACAGATACCAATATACGCATCAGTATAGGTTTTGTTTTGAGGAGGTGGTGCTCAGCTTTTAAAGAAAGTGGGGACAATGCATAGGGAGTGAACCATGAGGAGTCAGAACCATCAATATCAGTCATGTCAAGACCATCCTTCAGTTGGCAATACCACTTTCTCCCAACCCCCGAGCTCAGGACAAATTTCCTCCAAGGCTTCCTGCAACCCCTATCAACTTTCTCCAGATTGCCTTTAAATGACTTCCACTTAATCCAGATTATCAAACCATAGCAACTTTCTCCAGATTATCATTAAATGATATTGACTTGATCCTATTCCTACCAACTCTTCCTTTCTGCCTCCTGTGCTAATTGATATCAAGAGTGGTTTGTTTTCTGTATTATCCCAATCTTTCAAATATGCTGTCAGAGCCCCTTCCCATCTCCACTATTCCTGTGCCCATGCATGTCACAGCTCCATATTCAAGTACATATTCTCCAAAATTGCATCCAGTACATGTTTGGACTCCTGCTAAATTTTCAAATTCGAGTTTGCGTTTATTGTCACTTAACCAACTAAGGTACAGTGAAATATGAGTTACCTTACAGCCATACTAAGTGAAAAGCAACAATAAACACAGCCACATAAAATAGAATTTAACATAACACCCACCACAGTGGAATCCCCATTCCTCACTGTGATGTTAGGCAAATAAAGTTCAGCCATCTTCCTCCTTGTTCACCCGTGGTCGGGGCCTTTGAACCCTCCGCACTTACGGCTACCGACGGTCCAATGTCTCGTTGGGATGATTGAAACTCCGGCATCTGGACGGATCGGAACACTCCACGGCACGGAGCTCCCGAGTCGGCTTCGTCTTACGGGAGACCGCGGACTTCGCGGTGTTAAAGTACACAGGCCCCACGGTCGGAGTACCGCTGGCGACCCTCGGCAAAGGATCGCAGCGCCTGATGTTAACGTCCGCACCGCACCCGTGGCGTGAAGCTCCGGGCCGGAGAAAAGTCTATTTAAAATCTATTTTCTCCATGTTGCATCTCCGCAGAGCACCCCCCCCCCCCCCCCCCACCCCACCCCCCCCATCTGCGACATGGAGAAAAAGCGCATCTCCGTCGAGGTAAGCGACTGAAAAAGGTTCCTCTGATTTCCCCACCGCCCACATAAAATAAACCAAGGAACATTGATTCATACTTTTAAAACATAAAATAATAAAAACAGAAGGGACTGAGACTGTTGGCGAGGCAGCCACCGCTGTGGCGCCACCCAATGGATTTGACCTGCCAAGCATTGAAATGGGCTTTAAACCTGCCTTGTTCTGTATTTACTTTGAAGACATCCTATGTACTGTGCCTGCCTTGTCCATCTCAAATAGCTTCTCTTTTTATTGATATTGTCTCTCTCTTTTCATTAATCCACCCCTGTATTATTACTGGTGTCCATTAGGATCTATCGTCCCTCACAGCTTGTGTGTTATCCTTGCGGGGCACATCTGCCCTACATGCACACTGACAAAACTAGCTTGGTCTTATCAACCACTTTGACCTCAACGTTATCTCTTGCACACATAGAAAGAACTACAGCACGGGAATGGAACCTTTGGTGTATCATGTCTGTGCCGAATGTGATGCCAAGTTATACACATCTCTGCCCTGCATGTGATCCATATCCCTCCATTCCCTGCACATCAATATGCCTATCTAAAAGCCTCTTAAATTCCATTCATGTATTGACCTCCACCACCACGACAGGCAGCGTGTTCAGGCAGTCACCACTCACTGTTTGTATATTCGAGTAAAACTTGCCATGCACATCTTAAAATTGTATCTATCTACGATTCTCATAATTTTATGTAGTTTTAGGAAGTCTCCCTTTAACATCTGATGGTCCAGAGAAAACAATGCACGTTTGTCCAACCTCTCATCGTAATTAATATTCTCTAATCCAGGCAACATTATGGTAGATTTCTTCTGTACCCTCTCCACAGCCTCCACATCCTCCCTGTAATGGGGAAATCAGAACTGCACTCCAAATGTGGCCTAAATCTATCCAAAATCTTGCAGAGCTGCATCATGACAAATATATTTGTTAGGCTTCATCAGTCAGAGCACTCAGTACAAAAGTCAGGAAAAGGCATGCAAACGATCGTTATTAACCATTCTATCTACTGGTGTTGTCACTTTCAGGGAGCAATGGCATTGGATTCCAAGATCCCTCTGCACATCAACAATGTAAAGGAGCCTAGCACCTATAGACAAGAGGTGCATGGATAAGCAATTCGGCCTTTCGAGCCAGCACCGCCATTCAATGTGATCATGGCTGATCATCCACAATCAGTACCCCGTTCCTGCCTTCTCCAGATATCCCCTGACTCCGCTATCTTTAAGAGCCCTATCTAACTCTCTCTTGAAAGCATCCAGAGAACCGGCCTCCACCGCCCTCTGAGGCAGAGAATTCCACAGACTCACAACTCTGTGTGAAAAAGTTTTTCCCTCATCTCTGTTCTAAATGGCTTACCCCTTAATCTTAAACTGTGGCCCCGGGTCCTGGACTCCCCCAACATGGGGAACATGTTTCCTGCCTCTCTTGTGTCCAAACCCTGAATAATCTTATATGTTTCCCTTTGCACTTCAAGATTCAAGAGAGTTTATTGTCATGTGTCCCTGATAGGACAATGAAATTCTTGCATTGCTTCAGCACAACAGAACATAGTAGGCATGACTACAGAACAGGTCAGTGTGTCCATATACCATTATATAAATATATACACACATGAATAAATAAACTGATAAAGTGCAAATCACAGATAATGGGCTATTAATGTTCAAAGTTTTGTCCGATCCAAGTTTAATAGCCTGATGGCTGTGGGGAAGTAGTTATTCCTTGACCTCACTTGACCTCCCAAAGGATTAAACTCCATCTGCTATTTTATGATGCCTGTTTCTGTAGCTGATTTATGTACTGCTGTAGAAGCTTGGATATAAATGTAGATGGTTTGGTTTGTAAATTTATAGATGACACGTGTGAAGTTGCAGACAATACGGCAGGGTGTCCTCATTGCAACTCCACCAATATGGTGTTGTCTATAAACTTACTAACCAACCCATCTACATTTTCGTCCAAGCCGCTTTTATGTATATCACAAACAACTAAGTTCCCAACACAGATCGCAGACCTCCAGCCTGAATAATACCTTACCATCACAATCTTCTGTCTTTAGAGTTCTGAATCAAAACTCCTTCTAGGACCGAGATGAGAAGGAATTTTTTCACACAGAGCGTGGTGGGTCTCTGGAACTCTCTGCCACAGAGGGTAGTTGAGGCCAGCTCATTGGCTATATTTAAGAGGGAGTTAGATGTGGCCCTTGTGGCTAAGGGGATCAGAGGGTATGGAGAGAAGGCAGGTACGGGATACTGAGTTGGATGATCAGCCATGATCATATTGAATGGCGGTGCAGGCTCGAAGGGCCGAATGGCCTACTCCTGCACCTAATTTCTATGTTTCTATGTTTCTAAAACAACTAAGGCACCATGGATCCCTGTAAATACATTCCTTTCAGATGAGTTTACAAACTCGCTTTTGAAAATTTCAATTGAATCTGAAAAACTGCGGATGAAACAACCGGATGAATATAACTGAATCTGCCTCCTCTAACCCCGAACAAGGGAGCAACAGAGAACAAGGGGGCAAGATAGTAGTAGGAGAGAATAGTAAGGGAAGGAAACAGATTGATGAGAGAACAACGAGGGAACGAGAGAGTGGAAGAGAAAGAAAACGAGTGAATGAAAACTAGAGGGAAGAGAAAGTGAGACAAGTGATGGAATGAGGGAGTGGCCTGCGAGACAGGAGAGAAAATAACTGGAAGGAACGAGTGAGTGGAGAGAAAGGAATGGGAACGAGAGTGTGTGAAGAGGATGAGTGGAAGGAAGGAGTGAGAGTAAATGGAGAAAGAGGACACCAGAGAGTAAGTGGAGAGAAAGCAGCGGAGAAGAACGAGCAGCCCTGGAATAAAGAACAAGAAAAGGGGAGAACAGCCCGAGGGAGGGGAGGGGAGTGAAGTGAACCAGGGTGAAGCTGAGAGCAGATCGAGGGAAAGCAGCTGGATGTGGAGCTGAGAACCGTCACACACTGGCCGGCGGGGTCACTATGTCAAGGATACCTCGGTTCTTTGCTGGTCATGCAATGCCCTCCTGCATCTCACTTTACCCCCAGGTGAAGGCTGTCTTCTCCCATTTCTCACCGGCCGCCAGTAGGCCGGTTGAAGGGGTTCTGGATGAAGCCAAGGAGCTGACACTGACCATGATGTGGGTAGAATCCATCCGAATGATCACTGGAGCACTGCGACCTTCAGCAAAGGGCATTGCCTGAAGTTCCAGCAGGCTGAGTGGACAGGGCTGCTGTGGACTCCTGTCCACCTGCCACTATGACCATCTGCTGCCACCTCCTGCATTGGGCCAGTAATAGAGAGCACACACCACTTGAGTCAGAAGCAGCATCTTCCCCTCTGTCATCAGGCTTCTTAATCCTCTGATCTGATTCTGTCTGGTACGGTCCGATTTTACTTCGGAGTCCCGTGAGTGTCTACGTGAAGAAGCCCCGCCTGGCGCTTGATCGGCATTACGTCGACGCTGTCGGTAGGAGAAGTAGGTATGTTACAGAACTTACCTTTAGCGGCGCTGCACTTCTGCCGCTCCCCGTGTGCGCGACTTTAGCGCCTTGCAGAGGGGGGCGGGCTTAAAGTGCCGATTTTCACCAGACCAGGATAATCGATGAATGTCGGGCGATTTAATTGCGGAAGAAAAATCGCTCCGACATTTCATCCATTAAGGTATTTTTAAATTACTCGAAGTTATTTGTTAACTAGAGTAATTTAAAAATCACCTTCAAAAGCCGTGACCGCAGACCACCGGAAGCATTTTGCGTAGGGGAGAAAAAAAGGTAAATACTTTATTTTTTTATTAAAAGTTGGTTTTTTGGGAGGCATAAATAATATTTTTATGTTGCGAAATGGGGTCCCCAAAAAATGTATGAACCCCCAATATTTTTCCCCCCGACTTCACCGCTAACCGCAACGTTCCAATCCACCGCATTCCAGTAAAACCCACTCGCTAGTTGATTTAAATGGCCATTAATTTACAGGATTCAAACACTAAATTCCTTCCATTTGGCCCAGAAATTCATGAAAATGAGATTTAAAAATTATGTCATATTGTGGATTATTGTGTGAATGTCATTTGGACACTTAGGCAATTAAAAAAAGTTTATCTTTTCTTAAGAAATTGATAGATGTTTAGATCTACTCATTGAATTTTGTAATTAGCTACAATTAGATAACTAACTAATTATATACTTTAATTTCAGGTAATCCAAGTAAGATTGTTTAATATTTGTTTCAGAATGCTTCAATCTATAATGACTGAAAATTTCATTGAGTTCTCTTAATTTTTAATAAAGTTATGGGCTTTTAATTTTTCCAGATCACAGCTTTTGAGTTAAGTCAATTGAAAGGCAATGGGAAGCAAGATACTCATTTCCGAGCATGAAAATGGCCATAACTTTCTTAATACTGAAGATATGAAAGTAAATTAGGTGTCAAATTAAACTTCTTGTTATGCTTTATCTGATGGGATAAATTGCAGACTTGATTTTTAAAATCTCAAAATTTTGTAACATTGCTAGGAGAAGAGCTGCAGAGCGCAGCTCCATCAGCGGTAAGGAACAGACCCGCAGGTAAGTAAATTATTTTCACTTCCAGGGCATTTCAAACTCCGTGAGGCTGGTGGGAAAAGACCAGGAGGAGTTTAAAAATAAAAATGGAGAAAGCTCCTAAAGAATCGCGGGTAAAACGTGCGTCCCGGGAGGGAGAAGAAAAACAGGCGGGACAGCAGATTATTGCGGAGCCGGTTCCGATACCGGTGGCCGTTGAAATACCCGTTAGTGAGCCTTTGGTTGCTCCACAAGCAGAAGCCACGGAGAAAAATCCAGTGCCTAAAAATGTTAAAGAAAATCTGAGAGGCCCATGATTTCTGATGAATCTGATAATGAATCTGATAATGAAAGTCCTCCAGATAGAAAAGCCTTATGGCTTAGAATGGATCAAATGGAAAATGATCCAGACAAAAATCAACCAAGGGTCTAAAAAACCCAGAATATTCCCAGGCAGCCCCTGAGGGGGTTCCATATAATGAATATGGTGCCAGTTTGAATTGGGAATTTGAAACTCCAGAGCACGGGATTGGGCTGGAGAAAGTCCTTGAGCAAAGTCTCAGGAGTACCAGGGCTGCATGAGACTGATCCTGAAGGTGGTGATTGCGGTCAGGAGTACCCACCACAATACAAAGATATTGCTCCAGGTGTGCCTGATGTGGCACAAAGTTTTCTATACCTGGAGGAGGCGGTGAGGCCATGGAAGAAAACCTGGCGGCCAACATAAATTATTTGGTCTCTCTCCAGCTTCAAGAAGCTGTTATGGTTGATACAGCAGAATTATTATACCTCACTGAAGGTACCTACGGTAAATTCGGCTATTTGGCGCCAATGTCATCAATGATGCGGGCGCAGGAAATATGATTTCGGCTGGGATCACTGCTTTTGGAAGGCAAGTGGAAGATTGTGGATTGACCAAAGTTCAGAAGGATATGTTGACATTGTTCTGCAACTCAATATTTGAGATTAATTGTATGAGGAAGATTGCCATTCGGCCTATTTTACATCCAAGATTTGCAGGTTTGTGCAGATCAAGTAATGTTCAAGCTCCTGGTTATTTGTTCGGAGAAAATCTGTTTAAATAAATAAAGAGATTGATAGAGGCAAAGACTATTGACCTCATGAAACCCTTCATTTTGGCCAAAGGGCCGGTCAAACGAGAAGGGGATTTTGATTTGGAGCTGGAACAAGCCGAGGCAGGAGTATGGTAAGGAAATATTACCAACCAGCACAGCCGAATGTTACCCATATGTTGGGAGAAGGAGACCACCACATCCGGTTGGAGAGGTACAAAAACTTTATCCTATTACAGAAGAATCTTTGGATGAACCTCAGATTGGTGGTAGTCTACAAATGTTTTATGATAAATGGGACTGTATAACATCTGACCGTGTTATATTAGGTACTGTCTTAGGATCTACCATTGATTTTGTAGAAGGTATTGATCCATCAGGACAGAATAAGCCTAATCGTATTTGGTGTTTTCTGTATTTGAAAACATTCAAATTGATAAAGAAGTTAAGAATTGGTGTAAAAAAAGAGTTATCGAGAAATCAAGTGAGGATCCACAACAATTTGTATCAAATATTTTCCCCAGACCAAAGAAAGATGGGGGTTGTAGAATCATTTTAGACCTCACACTTTTAATACGTTTGTCCAGTATAAACATTTTAAAATGGACACCTTCAACACTGCAATGCAGCTGGTATCAACAGATTGTGAGATGCTACAATAGATTTGAAGGATGCATATTATTCAGTACCAATTCATCGTCACTTTCGCAGTTATTGAAATTTAATTGGATGGGGCAGCTATGGTAATACAAAGCATTACCTAATGGATTAAGCTCAGCTCCTAGGCTGTTCACTAATTTGTTGAAACCAGCACTTGCACTGCTAAGGGCACAAAAACACATCATTATGGCTTATCTAGATGACATTTTAATTGTCAATGCTAATCACGAGTCCGCTGAAAAATCAGTCTCGGCGACTACAAGCCTGTTTGAAAGGCTAGGTTTCCTGATTCATCCAACAAAATCTAAGTTACAGCCATCCCAAACTATTGAATATTTGGGGTTTGTGATTAATTTGGTTACCATGTTAGTAACTTTACCAATAGACAAGATTGTTGATATTACAAATGTATGTCGGTGCCTTATTGACAAACCTTATCCTTCCATCCGAGAAGTTGCTAAGGTTATTGGAAAGTTAGTAGCAGCATTCCCTGCAGTAGAATTTGGTCCACTGCATTACCAAAATCTCAAAAGGGCAAAAACACAAGCGCTTATACAGCGAGCAGGCCATTTTGATAGGCCCATGCAATTGCCAAAGGAAGCTTTATTAGAATTGTATTGGTGGATTGAGAATGTTCCACAAGCTGTTAAAAACATTTTGGTTCAGCAGCCAGCAGTGATTTTGCAAACTGATGCATGTTAGCTCGGATGGGGTGCTACGGATAATGATTCCAGCTGTGGGGGCAGATGGACTGTCCAAGAGGATTTATTTCTCCAAACATATAGGATAAATTATTTGGAGTTACTGGGAGCATTTTATGGATTAATAGTTTATTGTTCTACTATGAAGGATTTGCATGTCCAATTACAAGTAGACAATACCACAGCTGTGGCATATATCAATCACATGGGTGAGGTAAGATCATTATCATTTGATCATCTGGTTAACCAGGTGCGGCATTGGTGTATTGGTAAGAATATTCGGCTTTCAGCTATCTATCTCCCAGGGAGAGACAATATTGTGGCAGACAAAACATCACGAAAATTTAAAGACAGTACAGAATGGATGTTAAATTAACAAATTTCAAAAATATTGTCAGTCGGTTGGAGTACCGGACATTGATCTGTTTGCATCTAGATTAAATCACCAATTGCCCAAATACGTGTCTTGGGAACATGATCCAGGGGCAGTAGTGGTGGATGCTTTCGCGCTACACTGGGGGAATACGTTCTTTTATGCCTTTCCCCCATTCTGTCTGATTGGGCAATGTCTCAAGAAAATAGCGCAAGACGCTGCCAAGGGCATTTTGGTGGTGCCAGATTGGCCTACACAGTCATGATGCTTAAAATGATTATTGAACCATGTATGATGATTCCTAGTTGCAACGATTGTTGATATAACCAATAACAAAAGAAATTCATCCATTGCATGATCATTTGTTAATCTGCAGGTTCTGACCAGACCATTGCAAGAGCTTGGACTGTCGGATAGGACCATGGATGTTATAGCTGCAGCTGGGAGAAATAGCACTAAAAAACAATATATGTCACATATAAAGTAATGGGAAGTCTTCTGTAGACAGTCAAATATATCTTATCATACTGCGAACATATCAAATGTATTGGAGATCTTTGCTGGATTGCATTTTGATGAGCACTTAAGTTGTAGTGCTCGTAGTGCTTTGTCGTCCTATTTAGGACAAATTTCTGATCGAGATTCAATTGGGTTTCACCCATTAATATCCTGGTTCATGAAAGGAATTTTTAATAAAAATCCTCCCAAGCCCAGAGATACAGAAATTTGGGATGTTAGCATTGTTCTCACTTTGCTTAGGCAATGGACTCCAATTACTTCAATATCTTTGCAAAGGTTAACATTCAAGGTAGTAATGTAATGGCATTGGTGTCAGCTCAAAGAGTACAACTTTGCAATTGTTACGGTTAGATTGCATGCATGTGGCTTCAGATAACATTGTGTTCTATGTTTATGATCTGATCAAACAAAGCAGACCAGGAAAAACTGGAACCCAGGTAATGTTTAAAGCATATCCTGTCGATGAAACATTGTGTGTAGTTAAGCATTTAACTAAATATATTGAAGTAACCAAAAATCTCCGAGGTGCTGAGACAGCATTACTGATAACGCACAAAAAACCACATACAAAAGTTACAGTTCAAACCATTTTTAGATGGTTAGAACAGGTTTTGGATTTAGCAGGACTGATGTTTTTAAGTTTCACTCCACTAGGGCTGCAGCTGTGTCCGCGGCGAAGGTACAGGACGTACCACTCGATCAAATTTTAGAGGCCGCAGGGTGGTGTAAAGAAGAAACTTTTCCAAAGTTCTACGATAAACCTGTTGTCACGGTGCCAGGATTTGGACACGCAGTGTTGGGTTCGCTTTAAATGTTTGCTTTGTTTTATATTATCGATTTATATTATCGATTTATGTTATCAAATTAATATCATTATCACTTTTGTTGGAAATTTTTCCCCTGGAATAGAGGGGTTATTTAAAAAAAATTGTTCTTTTTATGATTAAAAGACTTATTACATAAATTGAAACAATGTTTTTAAAAATATTATTTACTCACTACTGTATTGATTAAGAGTGTCGTATGGAATTAATCTACGACATAAAAAACACAGAGCTTTAAAATCTTCACGTAGTCACTCACGTGACTCCGAAGTAAAATAGTAAGATTAAACGAGAACTTACCTGTTCGAAGTTTGATCTTTATCTTATGAGGAGTTACGATGAGGGATTACGTGCCCTCCGCTCCCAGCCCTCATAATATAAATGATCATCTGGTAGTTCTAGTCTATGTTCAGCCTTACTATCTTACTCTGGCTATTGGTTCTGTGTTTTTAATGCCGCTGCTTTGAAGTTTGCCGATCAAGCGCCAGGCGGGGCTTCTTTACGTAATCCCTCATCGTAACTCCTCATAAAATAAAGATCAAACTTCGAACAGGTAAGTTCTCGTTTAATCTTACTATTCTCCTCTACCTCGTTGAGGCCATAGGAACTGGTGTGCCACAATACTCAGAACTATATGTGTAGGAAGGAACTGCTGACACTGGTTTACTCCGAAGATAGACACAAAATGCTGGAGTAACTCAGCAGGCCAGGCAGCATTTCTGGAGAGAAGGAATGGGTGACGTTTCAGGTCGAGACGCTTCTTCAGACTGAGAGTTAGGGGAGTGGGAGACATAGAGATACGGAAGGGTAAGGCGTGAAAACACAAATCAAAGGGGATGAGGCTCATGTAGAATGGTTCATTGTTAGCTGAGGGGAAGGTGACAACGAGGCATCCAATCAGTAAAATTTAATCAAGAGGCCAATTAAACTAGTCGGAGAACTAGGGTGGAGGAGAGACAGAGAAGGGGAAAGCATGGGTTATTTGATGTTGGAGAAATCAAGATTCATACGTCTGGGGTGTAAGCTGCCAAAGCTAAATATGAGGTGCTGTTCCTACAATTTGCATCGGGCCTCACTCTGACAGTGGAAGAGGCCCGGGACAGAAAAGTCAGTGTGGGAATGGGAGGTAGTGTTAAAATGTTTGGCAACTGGGAGATCCCTGGGTAAACTTGGGCGGACTGAGCGGAGGTGTTCAGCGAAAGGATCGCCGAGCCTGTGCTTGGTCTCCCCGACATATAATATGAGGCTTTGACACGTACACTGTCTCTTCAAACTGATTTTACCAGACAGCCTGTCCTAGGAGTGTTTCTGGGGCATTTATGAGCACCTGGAGAAGTGGAACCATCCCAACAGGACAGTGAGAGAGAGAGTGAGAGAGAGAGAGGGTAATCAACCCGACACGTGTACTGCTGGATGTTTATTCCTGGGAGCTGGGATCGGAGCACGTAGCCCCACGTGGATTGCGTGGAGAGCTGCTCTGCAGTATATTCACAGGGCATTATTGAGGGACGGGGCCCCAGCTGAAGGGATCAGCTCTCACACATCATCATGGCTCTTCAGATGCAGGCAGTCTCATGCATGGATGTGGCCCGTCACTGTATAACACTGGTGTACAGTACTAAGGGGGCAGGCCTGTCACTGTATAACACTGAGGGGGCAGTGCTAGTGGGGATGGGTCTGACACTGTATATAACACTCGAATACAGGAATCTTTAGTCAGAGGGTGATAGATCTGTGGAATGCATTGCCACAGAAGGCTGTGGAGCCATGTCAATGGATATTTTTAAGAAGGAGATTGATAGATTCAGTAGGGATGTCAGGGGCTGTGCGAAGAAGGCAGGAGAATGGGGTTATGAGGGGGAGATAGATCAGCCATGATTGAATGACTGAGTATACTTGATGGGCTGAATGGCCTACTTCTACTCCTACAAGTTAAGAACTTATGAGAGGTGGCAGCACAGGGTGGCGTAGCAGTAGAGCTACTGCCTTAAGGGCCTGTCCCACTTTCACGACCCAATTCACGATCTTTTTTACTCGTGGACATTTTTTCGTCATGCTAGAAAAAACGCCCCGACCTACTTGATGCCACGAGTATCTACGACTAGCATCACGGCCTGCTACGACCCACCCATGACCTCCTACGATTTTGTGATGACCATGCTGCGAGTATGAGCCAAGGGCAAAGTCGGGAGAGGTCGTGAATTAGGTAGTGGGACAGGCCCTTTACAAGGATGCGGGTTCGATCCTAACTACGGGTGATTGTCTGTACTGAGTTTGTACGTTCTCCTCGTGACCTGCGTGGGTTTTCTACGAGATCATCGATTTCCTCCCACCCTCCAAAGACGTACAGGTTTTTAGTTTAATTAGATACCCGTTGGCCTTAATATATGTAAATTGTCTCTAATGTGTGTAGAATAGTGTTAGTGTGTGGGGGTGGCTGGTCGATGCGGACTCAGTGGGCCGAAGGGCCTGTTTTTACGCTGTATGTCTAAACTAAACTGCACTAAATTAAAAAGTGGTGCGGATGGTTCTGTCACTTTATAACACTGGGTTACAGTACTTGTAGTTTAGTTTAGAGATGTGAGGGATAAAGTGATTAAACCCCACTATTGTAAGGATTCAGGAGAGGATTCTAACTTGTAAACAGGATTCTAGCCGATAGAGGCCAGGGAGAGGATGCTGACACAGCTGGGAGTGGGTTTATCACAACTGTCCTTGAGTGAGGATGGATGGCATAGTATAGCGTAGAAGGGAGGTGATAGATGGGACCCTTGTCAGTAGGGACTAGGGATGAAAGGGACCCTTGTCAGTAGAAACTAGCTTTAGTTCAGATATAAAAAAAACTGAGACCGGTCAGTTGGAGGTGAGAAAACTAGGCCAGGTCAATTGCAACTGGGCATGCTTAATGCAATAAATGAATATTACTTACACGCCCCTAGTCGAGAAATTGCTCATTATCATGAACATGCTATGTATGATGTGGGAGGTACTGGAGGATGTACCCATAGACTGTGCTCTGATTGGGAAGAGCCAGAAGGGGAGGTTATGCCAGCAGAATTGTGTGTATAAAGGGGCTTTACTTTTCTGATTTCGGTGTGTCTCAATTTGGAGAGGCACCCGATTCTGCAGATTCGCAAATAAAAAGCATTTCTTGTTTCGATGATTTAGTCTCTGAGCAGTGATTGTGAGCACAAACTATATCTCACAGAGATACAGTGTGGAAAAAGGCCCCTCGACCCACCAAGTCCATGCCGACCAGCAATTACCCATATATTAGTTCTATCCTACACACTAGGAATAATTAACAGAATTAACCAACAAGCCTGCATGCCTTTAGAATGTGGGAGGAATCCGGAGCACCCAGAGGAAACCCACGCGGTCACAGGTTTGTGAGAAATAGAGTGATTACACCCCCACTGTTGTGAAGGTCCGGGCGAGGAGTCTAACATCGTTGTGAATGAAGTAACCAGCATCGTCCTTGAGCACCACTGATAGCATTGTATAGTGGCAGGCAGAGATGGGGGATGCACCATAATCACCAGATACAAGCTTTTCACTTAAAATACAAGAAACTAGGCCAGGTCAATAGCAACTGAGCATGCTTAATGAAATAAATGAATATTACTTACACGCCCCTGGTCAAGAAACTGCTCATTACCATGCACATGTACGAACATGATATGTATGATGAGGGCGGTACTGGGGGACGTACCTGTAGACTGTGCACCTCAGTGCTCTGATTGGGAAGAGCCAGAGGGGAGGTTAAGCCAGCAGAATTGTGTGTATAAAGGGACTTTACTTTCCTGACTTTGCTGTGCCTCTAGGGGACAGCAAAGGAGAGGCACCTATTCTGCAGAATATTATCTTAATAAAAGCTTCTTTGATGACTTTGTCTCAAAGAGAGTTTGTGATTTTTTTATATCTCACAGGGTGAATGTACAACTCCGTATGGACAGCACCCTTTGTCAGGATCGCACATGGGTCCCTGGCGCTGTAAGTGACCAATGTTACTCCTGCAATAGATTCATCCAGACCATATACAGTGACAGGTCTGTCACAGTGACGCAGCGGCAGGCATGGGCCAAAGGGCCTGTTTACGTGTTAAAGTTTGCTCATGACCTTTCCCCTTATGGGGCCTCAGTCCACTCCCTCTCCAGGAGCGATGCATTGTACAGCAGTGAACCAGGTCTCGACCCGAAACGCCACCCATTCCTTCTCTCCAGAGGCGCTGCCTGACTTACTGCAGCATTTTGTGTCTGTCTTTGGTGTAAACCAGCACCTGCAGTTCCTTCCTACTCCCTCGCAGTGGAAAGTATTGATTCTGCTGTCGGGGGGGGACATTCATGTTGAATCCCAGTGTCTTTATTTTTATTTTTTAAATTTTATATGGATGATATGATAATCTTTTTTCTTCTTTTTTTAATTTTATATGGATGATATGGTAATCTAATTTTTTTTTTTCTCTGCAAAGCACTTTGGCTTCAACGTGACTTGATTTAAAAGTGCTATATAAATTTTAAAAAATACTTAATTACTTAAGCCTTCCCCCCCCCCCCCCCCCCCCCCCACCTGCTAAGTGCTTCTACCATCAGGTTTTATTGAACGTGCAGCACAATGTGCATGCATTACATATTTGTGCCCTTGGTGCATTGGCAGTGTGTGTGTGTGTGTACAACAGAGCATTAGCAGTGCACACTCTCTCTCTGTCTCTGTGTGCATGGCTGCATGCACCAGGGCAAGTGGAGGCGCCTCCCACCCACGGCGCACGCGCGGCCCAGGTCCGGGTCCGGGTCCCGGGGCGGCGGTGATGAGGCGCGCACTCGGCGCCTGGCAACCGCGGACGAGGTGGCCGAGTGGTTAAGGCGATGGACTGCTAATCCATTGTGCTCTGCACGCGTGGGTTCGAATCCCATCCTCGTCGGGTCGGGTCGGGACAGGCGGGCGGCCCGCCCGCTTTTGGCTGGGAATGCGCGGCCCACAATCTTTATGTGTGTAGTGACAGAACTGCAGATGCTGCTTTAAATCTTTATGCACTTTTTGAAGCTGGGTGGGGGTTGGGGTTGGGGGGGGGGGGGGGGGGGGGGTCAGTGTGTGGTGACCAGGCCCAGGGTCACCAGGGTTCAGTGTGACGACCTGTCAATGGGAGTTGAGTCCAGGTTGACCCAGGATAACCAGGAACAGAGGCCAGTCCAGCTCTGGGAATTGCTGTGGTTATAATCAGGAGGCCATGAGGTCAGAGTGGGGTGACCAGGCCTTAGGTCAGTGTAGGGTCAGCAGGCCCAGGGTCACTGGACAATGAGGTGTCCGCACCCAGGGTCACTGTGGGGGTCAATGTAGGGTGAGCAGGCCCAGGGCCACTGGACAATGTGATGTCCGCACCCAGGGTCACTGTGGGGGTCAATGTAGGATGACCAGACCCAGGGTCACTGTGGGGGTCAGTGTAGGGTGACCAGGCCCAGGGTCACTGTGGGGGTCAATGTAGGGTCAGCAGGCCCAGGGTCACTGTGGGGATCAGTGTAGGGTGAGCAGGCCCAGGGTCACTGGACAATGAGGTGTCCGCACCCAGGGTCACTGTGGGGGTCAGCATAGGGTGACCAGGCCCAGGGCCACTGGACAATGAGTGTCCACACCCAGGGTCACTGTGGGGGTCAGTGTAGGGTGACCAGGCCCAGGGTCACTGTGGGGGTCAGTGTAGGGTGACCAGGCCCAGGGCCACTGGACAATGTGATGTCCGCACCCGGGGTCACTGTGGGGGTCAGTGTAGGGTGACCAGACCCAGGGTCACTGGACAATGAGTGTCCGCACCCAGGGTCACTGTGGGGGTCAGTGTAGGGTGACCAGACCCAGGGTCACCGGACAATGAGTGTCCGCACCCAGGGTCACTGTGGGGGTCAGTGTAGGGTGACCAGACCCAGGGTCACTGGACAATGAGTGTCCGCACCCAGGGTCACTGTGGGGGTCAGTGTAGGGTGACCAGGCCCAGGGTCACTGGACAATGAGGTGTCCGCACCCTGGGTCACTGTGGGGGTCAATGTAGGGTGAGCAGGCCCAGGGTCACTGGACAATGAGTGTCCGCACCCAGGGTCACTGTGGGGGTCAGTGTAGGGTGACCAGGCCCAGGGTCACTGGACAATGAGGTGTCCGCACCCAGGGTCACTGTGGGGGTCAATGTAGGGTGAGCAGGCCCAGGGTCACTGGACAATGTGGTGTCCGCACCCAGGGTCACTGTGGGGGTCAGTGAAGGGTGACCAGGCCCAGGGTCACTGTGGGGGTCAGTGTAGGGTGACCAGGCCCAGGGTCACTGTGGGGGTCAGTGTAGGGTGACCAGGCCCAGGGCCACTGGACAATGTGGTGTCCGCACCCAGGGTCACTGTGGGGGTCAGTGTAGGGTGAGCGGGCCCAGGGTCACTGGACAATGAGTGTCCGCACCCAGGGTCACTGTGGGGGTCAGTGTAGGGTGACCAGGCCCAGGGTCACTGGACAATGAGTGTCCGCACCCAGGGTCACTGTGGGGGTCAGTGTAGGGTGACCAGGCCCAGGGCCACTGGACAATGTGGTGTCCGCACCCAGGGTCACTGTGGGGGGTCAGTGTAGGGTGACCTTGCCCAGGGTCACTGGACAATGAGGTGTCCGCACCCAGGGTCACTGTGGGGGTCAGTGTAGGGTGACCAGGCCCAGGGTCACTGTGGGGGTCAGTGTAGGGTGACCAGGCCCAGGGTCACTGGACAATGAGGTGTCCGCACCCAGGGTCACTGTGGGGGTCAGTGTAGGGTGAGCAGGCCCAGGGTCACTGGACAATGAGGTGTCCGCACCCAGGGTCACTGTGGGGGTCAGCATAGGGTGACCAGGCCCAGGGCCACTGGACAATGAGTGTCCACACCCAGGGTCACTGTGGGGGTCAGTGTAGGGTGACCAGGCCCAGGGTCACTGTGGGGGTCAGTGTAGGGTGACCAGGCCCAGGGCCACTGGACAATGTGATGTCCGCACCCGGGGTCACTGTGGGGGTCAGTGTAGGGTGACCAGACCCAGGGTCACTGGACAATGAGTGTCCGCACCCAGGGTCACTGTGGGGGTCAGTGTAGGGTGACCAGACCCAGGGTCACTGGACAATGAGTGTCCGCACCCAGGGTCACTGTGGGGGTCAGTGTAGGGTGACCAGGCCCAGGGTCACTGGACAATGAGGTGTCCGCACCCTGGGTCACTGTGGGGGTCAGTGTAGGGTGACCAGGCCCAGGGTCACTGGACAATGAGGTGTCCGCACCCAGGGTCACTGTGGGGGTCAATGTAGGGTGAGCAGGCCCAGGGTCACTGGACAATGTGGTGTCCGCACCCAGGGTCACTGTGGGGGTCAGTGAAGGGTGACCAGGCCCAGGGTCACTGTGGGGGTCAGTGTAGGGTGACCAGGCCCAGGGTCACTGTGGGGGTCAGTGTAGGGTGACCAGGCCCAGGGTCACTGTGGGGGTCAGTGTAGGGTGACCAGGCCCAGGGCCACTGGACAATGTGGTGTCCGCACCCAGGGTCACTGTGGGGGTCAGTGTAGGGTGAGCGGGCCCAGGGTCACTGGACAATGAGTGTCCGCACCCAGGGTCACTGTGGGGGTCAGTGTAGGGTGACCAGGCCCAGGGTCACTGGACAATGAGTGTCCGCACCCAGGGTCACTGTGGGGGTCAGTGTAGGGTGACCAGGCCCAGGGCCACTGGACAATGTGGTGTCCGCACCCAGGGTCACTGTGGGGGGTCAGTGTAGGGTGACCTTGCCCAGGGTCACTGGACAATGAGGTGTCCGCACCCAGGGTCACTGTGGGGGTCAGTGTAGGGTGACCAGGCCCAGGGTCACTGTGGGGGTCAGTGTAGGGTGACCAGGCCCAGGGTCACTGGACAATGAGGTGTCCGCACCCAGGGTCACTGTGGGGGTCAGTGTAGGGTGAGCAGGCCCAGGGTCACTGGACAATGAGGTGTCCGCACCCAGGGTCACTGTGGGGGTCAGTGTAGGGTGAGCAGGCCCAGGGTCACTGGACAATGAGGTGTCCGCACCCAGGGTCACTGTGGGGGTCAGTGTAGGGTGACCAGGCCCAGGGTCACTGGACAATGAGGTGTCCGCACCCAGGGTCACTGTGGGGGTCAGTGTAGGGTGACCAGGCCCAGGGTCACTGGACAATGAGGTGTCCGCACCCAGGGTCACTGTGGGGGTCAGTGTAGGGTGAGCAGGCCCAGGGTCACTGGACAATGAGGTGTCCGCACCCAGGGTCACTGTGGGGGTCAGTGAAGGGTGACCAGGCCCAGGGTCACTGTGGGGGTCAGTGTAGGGTGACCAGGCCCAGGGTCACTGTGGGGGTCAGTGTAGGGTGACCAGACCCAGGGTCACTGGACAATGAGTGTCCGCACCCAGGGTCACTGTGGGGGTCAGTGTAGGGTGATCAGACCCAGGGTCACTGGACAATGAGTGTCCGCACCCAGGGTCACTGTGGGGGTCAGTATAGGGTGACCAGGCCCAGGGTCACTGGACAATGAGGTGTCCGCACCCAGGGTCACTGTGGGGGGGTCAGTGTAGGGTGACCTTGCCCAGGGTCACTGGACAATGAGGTGTCTGCACCCAGGGTCACTGTGGGGGTCAGTGTAGGGTGACCAGGCCCAGGGTCACTGTGGGGGTCAGTGTAGGGTGACCAGGCCCAGGGTCACTGTGGGGATCAGTGTAGGGTGACCAGGCCCAGGGTCACTGGACAATGAGGTATCCACACCCAGGATCACTGTGGGGGTCAGTGTAGGGTGACCAGGCCCAGGGTCACTGGACAATGAGGTGTCCGCACCCAGGGTCACTGTGGGGGTCAGTGTAGGGTGACCTTGCCCAGGGTCACTGGACAATGAGGTTCCGCACCCAGGGTCACTGTGGGGGTCAGTGTAGGGTGACCTGGCCCAGGGTCACTGGACAATGTGGTGTCCGCACCCAGGGTCACTGTGGGGGTCAGTGTAGGGTGACCAGGCCCAGGGTCACTGTGGGGGTCAGTGTAGGGTGAGCAGGCCCAGGGACACTGTGGGGATCAGTGTAGGGTGACCAGGCCCAGGGTCACTGTGGGGGTCAGTGTAGGGTGACCAGGCCCAGGGTCACTGTGGGGGTCAGTGTAGGGTGACCAGGCCCAGGGTCACTGGACAATGAGGTGTCCGCACCCAGGGTCACTGTGGGGGTCAGCGTAGGGTGAGCAGGCCCAGGGTCACTGGACAATGAGGTGTCCGCACCCAGGGTCACTGTGGGGGTTAGTGTGGGGTGACCTGACCCAGGGTCAAGGTCTGAAGAAGGGTCTTGACCAGAAACGTTTCTCCAGATATGCTGCCTGTCCCGCTGAGTTACTCCAGCTTTTTGTGTCTACACAGGGTCACTTGCGGTCAATGAGGTAATTGGGGGGGGTCAGTGTGAGATGACTAGACCCAATGTTACTGTGGAGGTCAATGAGGTGACCAGACCCAGGATCACGGGGTTCAGTGTGAGGACCAGTCAATGGGAGGTGACTAGGAGTTGAGTCCAGATTGACTTGTGGGGTTGCTGCATGGATAACCAGGAACAGAGGGCAGTCCAGCTCTGGGAATTGCTGTAGTTATAATCAGAAGTGGGAGGCCATGTGCCTGAGGTTCTGCATTGTCATGGGCATTGGTTCTTGATTATGTGTACCAAAGTACAGTGAAAAACTTTGCATTGTGTGCTTTCCAGGCAAATCTTAACATACATGGATAGAGCAGTTAGAGTGGCACGGTGGCGCAGCGGTAGAGTCGCTGCCTTGCAGCGAATGCAGCGCCGAAGACCCGGGTTCGATCCCGACTACGGGTGCTGCCTGTACGGAGTTTGTACGTTCTCCTGTGACCTGCATTGGTTTTCTCCGAGATCTTAGATTTCCACCAAAGACGTACAGGTTTGTAGGTTAATTGGCTTTGTAAATGTAAAAATTGTGGGTATCGGATAGTGTTAGTGTGTGGGGATCGCTAGTCGGCGCGGACCCGGTGGGCCGAAAGGACCTGTTTCCGCGCTGTAACCCAAACTAAAAATCTAAAGAAGACTGATAACAGCTGGGAAGAAGCTGTTCCTGAATCTAATGGTACGTGCTATCAAACCGTTGTACCTTCCACTTAATGGGAGATGCGAGAACAAGGAATGACATGAGTGTGAGTGGTCCTTGATCATGTTGGCTACTTTCCCGAGGCAGTTTGAGGTATCCTCTCCCCATTGTTCCATCAGTTTGAACCCAAAGCGGCATCTGTCGACTATCTCCTTCCACAGATGCTGCCTGACCCAAGGAGGTCCTCCAGTAGTTTGTTTGTTTGGAAGGTGAAGAGTAGATGGAGTCGATTATAGTGGTTGGGTGGCTGGTTTGCCTGATGTCAGAGCTGCGTTCACAATGCTCTGTAACTTCCTGTGGTCGTGTGCAGAGCTGTTGCTAAACCAAGCTGTGATGCATCCGCCTGTGATACATCTGTAGAAATTGGTTAAAGTCATTGGAGAGATGCCAAACTCCCTTAGCCTTTCTGAGGAAGTAGAGGCGTTATTATGCATTCTTGGCTGTAGCGTCACTGTGCTTGGACAAAGACAAATGATTGGAGTTGTTTACATTTAAATCGATGAAAGTCAGGTTGGGGCACGGGCCCCGTCTATGTGCTGTGTGCCTGAGACTCTTATCTCATCTTCAGCACAATTGATACAGATGGAGGTTCTGCACAACATCTTGCTTCCTGAAATTGAGGTTGAATTCATGTGCACCTCACCTAACCTTATCTACCAGATTTGATGTTTCCGCTGTGCCTTTCTTTACATGGGTGTGACCAAGCACAGACTAGGTGACTGCTTCGCTGAACACTTGCGCTCGGTCTGCTGGAGTGCCTGGTCGCCAACCATGTTAACACCCCCTCGCATTCCCATACTGACCTTTCTGACCCCGCATTGCCACAGTAACACACATACAAACTGGAGGAACAGCTCCTCGTATTCCACTTGGGTAGCTTACAACCCGATGGTGTGAACAATGAATGCTCCAATTTTAAGTAATACTTTCTCCCCACCCCCCCACACAAGCCTTCTTTCACTGCCCCCTTACCCCCAGCCCCGGTGCCCACCCATTCACTGGCCCCTCACCCCCACCTGCCCGGTCACCTAGCTCCTTCCCCCCACCCCCAACACCATATGCTCTTCTCCCATCCAAATAAGGGACAAACGGTCAAAATACGGGTCAGATTCCCGACGGCAATTCGTTGACCGACTCGGCTGTGGCTGGGTGAATGATGAGTTGGCCCATACATTGTGCTGGACTGTACAGAGAGCCCAGCCGGTGGGCCAGCTGAGGAGTTTTGGCCCGAGTGACGTCCCGCACAAAGTCCGGCACCCCATCCGCCTCATGAACCGTTGATCGGCCATGAGAAGGAAGAATGGTGGTGTTGGTGGTAAGCGACAGTCCAAAGGTCCGAAAGTTGGCAACCATGGTCGCGAACCAAAATTGCACCCGTACATTCCCTCCATAGATGCTGCCTGGCCAGCTGAGTTCCACCATGTTTTGCAATCCCGAGTTTATCGAGTCAAGTTTATCGCCATGCTCACAAGTCGGTCAAATTCCTGACGCCAATTCGTTAGCCGACTGGGTGAATGATGAGTTGGCACAATGACAAGTTGATGAGGCACAATGAAGAATCTTTCTTGCAGCAGCATCATAGGCACAGAGACACGGACAAACACACATAAGCAAATTTACCATAATTGATACATAAATTGGGATGTCAGGACTGTCTTATGAAGAAGGACTAGATAATCTTGGTTTATACTCTCTAGAATTTAGGAGATTGAGAGGGGATCTTATAGAAACTTACAAAATTCTTAAGGGGTTGGACCGGCTAGATGCAGGAAGATTGTTCCCGATGTTGGGGAGGTCCAGGACAAGGGGTCACAGCTTAAGGATAAGGGGGAAATCCTTTAGGACCGAGATGAGAAAAACATTTTTCACACAGAGAGTGGTGAATCTGTGGAATTCTCTGCCACAGAGGGTAGTTGAGGCCAGTTCATTGGCTATACTTAAGAGGGAGTTAGATGTGGCCCTTGTGGGATTAGGGGGTATGAAGAGAAGGCAAGTAAGGGATACTGAGTTGGATGATCAGCCATGATCATATTGAATGGCGGTGAAGGCTCGAAGGGCCGAATGGCCTACTCCTGCACCTAATTTCTATGTTTCTAAATTACACATAAAATATCTAGAGAAAAACAACAGTGCAAAAGACAATTGGGAAGAAAAATATTCATGGTGATGGCCATGGAGTTGGGCTACAGTGTTGTATTGTTGATCTACGGATTAGTATTGTGCAGCATTTGAACAGACCATCAATCATCTGTTCAAACTAGTTCTATATTATTTCACTTTCTCATCCACTCCCTACGCACCAGGGGCAATATACAGAGGCCAATTAACCAGCACATCTGCACCTCTTTGGGATGTGAGAGGAAACCGTAGAAACCCGCCCGGTAACTGGGCGAACGGGCAAACTCCAAACCGACAGCACCCGAGGTCAGGATGGAACCGAGATCTCCGGTGCTGTGAGGCAGCAACTGTATCAGCTGCAACATTCTGTAGGAAAGCAGCTATTCCTCAACCTAGTGGTGTTGTGCTTCAAGATTCTGTACCTGGTGCCCAATAGCAGCTGTGAGAACAGGGTGTGTGGGGATACCTAAGGGCCTGTCCCACTTTCCCGAGTCCTCTGCCAAGTTGAAAGGACCTTAAAAAAAAATCAAGATTTTTGTGATCTATGTACTTCTCCTCCCAACTATCCTTTTACTCGTGGACTTTTGTGTCATGCTGGAAAAACGTCCCGACTTACCTGATGCCCTGAGTACCTATGGCTGGCATTACGAGCCGCCACGATATATCTACGGACTCGCTACGGACATTCTCCGAGTTTAAATCAAGGGGGAAACGCGAGCGAATTCGTGAGTAACTCGTGAAAGTGGGACAGGCCCTTTAACGATTGATTACACCTTCTTGAGGCAGTACCTCATAAAGATGCTTGCAATGTAGAAGACATTGTTCTCTGCTGACATTGAGGGAGAGATTGAAAGATACAGCATGGAAGTAGAAGGTAGACAAAAATGCTGGTGCAGCAGCATCTATGGAGCGAAGGAGATAGGCGACGTTTCTTGCCGAAACCCTTCTTCAGACTGATAGGGGGTGGGGGGAGGCGGGGAGAAGAAAGGAAAAAGGAGGAGGAGCCCGTGGGCTGAGGGAGAGGTAGGAAGGGGAGGAGACAGCAAGGGTTAACAGAATTGTGAGAAATCGATGTTCATGCCACCAGGATGCAGACTCCCCAAGCGGAATATGAGGTGCTGTTCCTCCAATTTGCGGTGTTGCTCACTCTGGCCGTGGAGGAGGCCCAGGACCGAGAGGTCGGATACGGAATGGGAGGGGGAGTTGAAGTGCTGAGCCACCGGGAGGTCGGGTTGGTTATTGCGGACCGAGCGGAGGTGTTCGGCGAAACGATCGCCCAGCCTCCGCTTGGTCTCACCGATGTAGATCAGCTGGCATCTGGAGCAACGGATGCAGTAGATGAGGTTGGAGGAGGTGCAGGTGATCCTCTGTCGGATTTGGAAGGACTGCTTGGGTCCTTGAATGGAGTCGAGGGGGGAGGTAAAATGACAGGTGTAGCATCTCTTGCGGTTGCAAGGGAAAGTGCCCGGGGAAGGAGTGGAGCGGGAGGGAAGGGAAGAGTCAGTGGATCGGGAGTCAGTGACTCTGGGTGGGCGGAGGGACCAGACTGTTCCCAACTCTGCTGCAGCTGATGGGGCTGCTGCCAGGTTTATGGCCCCGTGCATCCGCTGCCCGTAGCCGCGGCCCCGCTCCACCCGGCCCCGTGTGTGTGTGGGCGCTGCCGACCCACAGCCCGTCACAGTGCGGCCGCTGACCCCGGGGAAGACGGGTCGGAGGTCGGCCATGGCCGGACAGCACTGACCCCGGGGGGGAGAGTGGGGGCTGCCCCGAGGGATGCGCTCCTTCGGCCGCTTACACCTTGGTGCTCGGGTTCAGACCAGAGGGTCGTGGGCCGGGACTTGTCCTCAATCCGCCGGCACGCTGCCCTTTCGCGAGTCAGTGAGCAGCAGTGATTTTGCCGGTGTTCTCTCATGGTTGCGCCTATTTCCACAATATTTTACAGCGCAAAAATTGACCATTTTGGCTGTTTCTAACGGGTAATAAAGTACACGTTTCGTGTGTTACCAGTGTATGCCGGAAGCTGCCTTGTACTCCAGAAGGATTGAGCTGCTCTGTGCATCAGGCACTTTGACCCGATGACCTTACGTGCAACCCCCCCCCCCCCCCATTGACACTATCCTACACACACTGGGGACAATTTACATTTATACAAAGCCAATTAACCTACAAACCTGTACGTCTTTGGAATGTGGGAAGAAACCGATGACCCCAGAGAAAACCCGCGAGGTCACAGGGAGAACGTACAAACTCCGTACAGACAGCACCTGTAGTCGGGATTTAACCCAGGTCACTGGCTCTGAAAGGCAGCGGGCTTTTCAACTGGGTACAGGCAATGTTGTCCATGTACCAGTGCCACCCACCTGAGTCTAAATACCCACCACCCATTTTGAATCAAGGCGGGGGGGGGGGGGGGGGGGGGGGGGGATGGGGGTATTGTCCCAAAGTTTGCATTAATCCCATAGTCAATGTTACTAAAACAGATGATGTGGCCTTTGTGCAGTATTATTAATGGGATCTCGCTGTCACAGGCTGGGTCCACAAATGGGCGACATTGGGGAAAGTGGAGAGGGGGAGAGGGGGAGAAGGGGATGTGAGGAGAGGGGGTAGTGGATAAGGGGGAGAAGGGAGGAGAGAGGGGAAGGCCCCCCATTTGTGGACCCAGCCTGTGACAGCTAGATCCCACTAACAACTCACGGCCAACAGTTTAGTTCCCATGAGGAGCAGGCAGAAGCTAGGGTTAAGGCTAGGGCTAGGGTTAGGGTTTGGAGTTCCTCCCGCACCCCAAAGGCGCACAGGTTTGTATAAATTGTCCCTAGTGTGTGTGGGATAGTGTGTGGGGATCAGTGGTCACAGGCTGGGTCCACAAATGCGGGGGGGCGTCGGAGAAAGTTGGGGGGGGGGGGGTTGGAGAATGGGAGAAGGGAGGGCGAGAGGGAGAAGGGGATGTGAGGGACAGGGGGGGAAAAGTAGAGTGGGGAGAAGGAAGGAAGGGGGGGAAGGGAAGAAGGGGGGGAGGAGAGGGCAGCGGGGAGTGGAGACGGAGGGATGGGGGCGGTAGGGGGTGGAGCGGAGAGGATAGTTCAGTCTACACTCCCTGTGAAAAGAGATGGTGATCGGATCCGGAAGCAGACCAATACATCTAGCAATGTTACAAAATTTTGAGATTAAAAAAATCAAGTCTGCAATTTATCCCATCAGATAAAGCATAAAAATAAGTTTAATTTGACACCTAATTCACTTTCATATCTTCAGTATTAAGAAAGTTATGGCCATTTTCATACTCGGGAATTAGCATCTTGTTCCCCATTGCCTTTCAATTGACTTAACTCAAAAGCTGTGATCTGGATCAGTTAAAAGCCCATAACTTTCTTAAAAATTAAGAGAACTCAATGAAATTTTCAGTTATTATAGATTGAAGCACTCTGAAACAAATATTAAACAATCTTACTTGGATGACCTGAAATTAAAGCATATAATTAGTTAGTTATCTAATTGTAGCTAATTACAAATTTCAATGAGTAGATCTAAACATCTATCCATTTCTTAAGAAAAGATAAACTTTTTTAAAATTGCCTAAGTGTCCAAATAACATTCACACAATAATCCACAATATAACATAATTTTTAAATCTCATTTTCATGAATTTCTGGGCCAAATGGAAGGAATTTAGTGTTTGATTCCTGTAAATTAATGGCCATTTAAATCAACTAGCGAGTGGGTTTTAGTGGAATGCGGTGGATTGGAACGTTGCGGTTAGCGGTGAAGTCGGGAGGAAAAATACTGTTTGTTCATACATTTTTTTGGACCCCATTTCGCAACATGAAAATATTATTAAAGCCTCCCGAAAAAACAACTTTTAATATAAAAATAAACTATTTACCTTTTTTTCTCCCCTACGCAAAATACTTCCCGTTGTCGGCGCTTACGGCTTTTGAAGGTGATTTTTAAATTACTCTAGTTAATAAATAATTTAGAGTAATTTAAAAATACCTTCATTCATGAAATGTCGGAGCGATTTTTCTTCCGCAACGAAATCGCCCGACATTCATCGATTTTTCCTGACTTCGGAAAAACGGCACTTTAAGCCTGCCCCCCCCTCTGAAAGGTGCCAAAGTCGCGCACACGGGGAGCGGCAGAACTGCAGCGCTGCTCAAGGTAAGTTTTGTAACATACCTAATACATCTATAAATAAAACTGAACGACTCAGACATCTTTTCATTTGCACAATTGATTTTATTGTATTAATTTTAATATATTAATGTTTAAAATCCATGCATTGAAGGAAGAATATTTTACAGCCCATCTGTGGTCCCTAACCCCAACCCCAACCGGGCGTCACCTGCAGGACAGCATATGTCAGCGTGTGACAGGGCGCACAACATGATGAGGCACCCAAATGTCGCCCCAGGATTTTGAACATTCCAAAATCCTGGGGCAACATGGAAGCACCGCGCGTCACTGCATGCATCACCACGCAGCCTCTTTTTCGGCTAAATGTCGCCCAAATGACGCCCAAGTGGGACAGGCCCTTAAGGCGGCAACTCCGCTTCTGCGCCCACCACGCCTACATTATTTTACTATCTCATCCACGAGGGGCAATATTGAGTTTGTTGCCTTCACACCACATCACTAAGTTCTCCATCTACTTCCAATACTCCTAATCTTTGTTCAAAATCCTCTCTGGTGAAAAGAGCAGAGTTGTCTGAAGAAGGGTCTCGACCCAAAACGTCGCCTATCTCCTTCGCTCCTTAGATGCTGCTGCACCCGCTGAGTTTCTCCAGCTTGTTGTGTAACCCCCAAAAGAGCAGAGTTTATCTGCACAGTAATCATACGCGTGAGGAATTTAGTAAGGGGCTGAGGACACAGCTTTGAGGGGCACTGACATTGAGAATTATCATGGAGGATGTTAATTAGATGTGGCCCTTGTGGCTAAGGGGATCAGAGAGTATGGAGAGAAGGCAGGTACGGGATACTGAGTTGGATGATCAGCCATGATCATATTGAATGGCGGTGCAGGCTCGAAGGGCCGAATGGCCTACTCCTGCACCTATTTTCTATGTTTCTATGTTTCTATGTTTGTCACCTATGGTTCTTGGTTACTTGGTCCTCCAAAATATTCCAACTGGAATTTAAACTGGAGGTGGTGAAGGGAGGGGTTTAGCCAGAGAGGGTTATTGGGAAAGGGTCTATGCTCGTTGCTTGCAGTCTGTGGGTGAGCGAGATGTGGCAGAGGTTGTGTACTGACGCCTAGGTCCAGGGATTTGGAGGTGAGTTTGATTGCAATTAAGGTTGGATGTTCAAGGTGTAGCTATGGTCAATAAATAGGAGCTTGACACGAGAGACACAAAATGCTGGAGTAACTCAGCGGGACAGGCAGCATCCTGGAGATAAGGAATGGGCGATGTTTCGGGTCAAGGCCCTTCTTCAGACTGACCGAAGACGGGTCTCAACCCGAAACGTCACCCATTCCTTCTACCCAGAGATGCTGCCTGTCCCGCTGAGTTACTCCAGCATTTTGTGTCTCTTTTTGGTGTAAACCAGCACCTGCAGTTGCTTCCTGCACGGGAGTTGCACATGGATGTCCTTGTGATCCAGGTTCCAGGGATGGATGTAGGGCCAGGGAGGAGGCATGTGCAGTGGGCCTGCTGTGGCAGTAGATGAATAGCAGTGGATCAAGGTTGGCTTGATGTGTCGAAAAATTAATGGAACCTCAGATTGGTGTAGGAGAGGTTAAAGATGCCTGTAAATGCTACTGCCAGTCAATTGGCTCAAGTTTTTAGGACCTGGCTGGCGACTCCATTCAGGCCCATAGTTTTCTGTTGGTTCACTCTCAGGAAGTCTGCATCGTTTAGTTTACTTTAGAGATACAGCACGGAAACAGACCCTTCGGCCCACCGGGTCTGCAATCCCCGCACACACTAACACTATCCTACACACACACACACACTAAGGACAATTACACCAAGCCAATTAGCCTACAAACCTGTACGTCTTTGGAGCGTGGGAGGAAACCAGGGCGCCCGGAGTAAACCCACACAGGTCACGGGGAGAACGTACAAACTCCGTGCAGACAGCACCCGTGGCCAGGATCGAACCCGGGTCTCAGGCGCTGTAAGGCAACAATTCTACCTGATGCTGCTGGGGCAGGTAATCTCATTCCACTGGCCTTCTGTTCAAAATGAGCCCATATAGAATACATTGAACACATTGGGGCTTCAAGTCACACGGGGCCGTTTTCACATGCGCTCAAAATATTAATGGTGTGAGCTGGCGTGAGAAGTCAATGAGAAGAATTGGTATCAACTTGCTGCCTGAATGCAGGAAATATTTGTGATTTTCTCCATTTCCTTCCTGCGTTTTATATTTGGGATAATAATCTCCTCGGTCATCACTCGTTTCCCTGTGTTTCAGAGTTAAAAGGCGGGGAGCATCAGAGAAAACACAGACAAACAATGCAGGACAGTCCCCCTGCAAGTCTTTCAAGTAAAAACCCTTGCGATCCACAATTCTCCTGGTCATTTTGTTGTGGCTTGAAGCTATTAGCTGACAATACTTTTCCTTTCTTGGAACTGCCTGGTGGCCTCGGCATCTCCTGGTTTAGGGTTGCAGCAGGATTGCTGAAGTATGCAGGCTTTGATAAAAGACGTTTGATGCTTGGGTTGATGTGCCTCGATGTTGACTCTCCCTGCAAGTAGGACATGTTACTTGAGGTGGTTCTTGAGGGGCTCGAAAGGGGCGGGAAGAAGAAAGATTGCAAACCACAGGAATGCCAGTTGACTCACTGCCGAAAGAAAAGACAAACAGGACTTGCAAATAAACTCCTGCCTATTGGTGAATCAGTTGCCAAGTCGTCCCACCTGGCAACAGCCTCCAACCTGTCCCAGTGTCTCAACAAGCAAAGGCATGCTTCAGGCTAACTACATTAGGCCTGCACACAGCTCCAGAACACACTGCTACAACCAGCTGTCTCGTGGTAAGTACATTTTCTTTTCCCTGAAATTCCAAGCAAGAAAAAGGAAAAATATTAATGATATGTTCCAAAAGTGTGGGAGCAATCGGATTAAAGTTCCAAGGCACCTTAAATCCTAGTGTTGCAGTTTGCAGGGTGTTTTTTTAATACAAAGATCCGCCTACGTTGTTTGATATGAGAGTATAGACATAGATCTCGTGGAAGGGCCCTCACCGATGCTATTGCCATTGCATTGGGATGGGATTGCAGGGTTAGGATCTGTGTTTGGAAAAGCATCAGAGAAATGGGCTGTGGGGAGTGGGACGGGGTGCGGAAGTGCAGGTTTGCTAGGAACAGGTTTGCTAGCATTGCATCTCCAGACAGACAACCTGCCGATGCATTTTATACCCAGCTGTCGCATAGGATTTACTGGATTTGCAGGAGTGTGGTTGTATTTACAGGGGGTCCTCGGATTAATCAGTGTTTCCAGCATGTCCCGGGAGTGCACCCATGTTTACAGGGATCTCTGGGCGTGTGTTCGTGTTTGCATGGAGTATATCGGTATATACAGGGTCCCAAGGGGTGGTGGGGGGTGTAGGAAGGAATTGCAGATGCTGGTTTAAAACCAAAGATAGGCACAAACAATCTGGATTAACTCGGCGGGTCAGAAAGCATCTCTGGAGAAAAGGAATAGGTGACGTTTCAGAAGGGACTTGACCCGAAACGTCGCTTTACCCCCCCCCTCCCCCGCCCCCGCAGAGATGCTGTCTGACCCGCTGAGTTTTTGTGTCTATCCCTGGGAGGGATTCCCTGGAAGTGTGACGGTGTTTGCGGGGGATCTATGGTGTGTTTGTGTAACTTACTAGGGGATCCCCAGGAGTTTCTGTTGATGAAAGGGTCCTTGGGATGACCTTTTGCAGGGGGGTCCCAGGAATGTGTCTGTGTGTACAGGGGCTCCCCAGGGATGTGTCAGTTTGTACAGGGGGTCCCCAGAAATGTGTCAATGTGTACAGGGGGTCCCCAAGGATGTGTCAGTTTGTACAGGGGGTCCCCAGAAATGTGTCTGTGTTTACAGGGGGTCCCCAGGAATGTGTCAGTTTGTACAGGGGGTCCCAGGGATGTGTCTGTGTGTACAGGGGGTCCCCAGGGACGTGTCAGTGTGTACAGGGGGTCCCCAGGGATGTGTCAGTTTGTACAGGGGGTCCCCAGGGATGTGTCAGTTTGTACAGGGGGTCCCCAGAAATGTGTCTGTGTTTATAGGGGGTCCCCAGGAATGTGTCAGTTTGTACAGGGGGTCCCCAGGGATGTGTCAGTTTGTACAGGGGGTCCCCAGGGATGTGTCAGTTTGTACAGGGGGTCCCCAGAAATGTGTCAATGTGTACAGGGGGTCCCCAGAGATGTGTCAGTTTGTACAGGGGGTCCCCAGAAATGTGTCAATGTGTACAGGGGGTCCCCAGGGATGTGTCAGTTTGTACAGGGGGTCCCCAGAAATGTGTCAATGTGTACAGGGGGTCCCCAGGGATGTGTCAGTTTGTACAGGGGGTCCCCAGAAATGTGTCAATGTGTACAGGGGGTCCCCAGGAATGTGTCAGTTTGTACAGGGGGTCCCCAGAAATGTGTCAATGTGTACAGGGGGTCCCCAGGGATGTGTCAGTTTGTACAGGGGTCCCAAGGAATGTGTCAGTTTGTACAGGGGGTCCCCAGAAATGTGTCAATGTGTACAGGGGGTCCCCAGGGATGTGTCAGTTTGTACAGGGGGTCCCCCAGAAGTGTCTGTGTGTACAGTGGGTCCCCCGGAAGTGTCTCCATATTATAAGGGGTCCTCAGATAGTTTTGGTCTTTGGAGGGGGGGGTGGGGGGGTCCCGGGATTGTGTGGGTATTTACAAGGGTCTCCCAAGAGCGAGGCGGTGCCTACAGGGGGTGTGCTGGCGTTTGTGCTACGGGACCATCTGTAAAGTGGAAGAAAGAACTGCAGATGCTGGTTTGAAATCGAAGGTCAACACAAAAATGCTGGAGTAACTCAGCGGGTGAGGCAGCAACCCTGGAGAAAAGGAATGGGCGAGATGTTCTCCGGAGATGCTGCCTCCTCACCCGCCGAGTTACTCCAGCATTTTGTGTCTACCAGTCTCTGTGGAGTGTCGGTTTCGTTTAGTTTCGAGACACGGCGGGGAGACAGGCCCTTTGGCCCACCGAGCCCGCACCGGCCAATGATCACCCGTACACTACACGCTAGGGGCAATATCTGCCCTACTTTGACAAAAGGAAGCAACTGCCCAATTCTGTCAAAATGTAGTTATTGCTTGTTTTAGGGTATTTGAGATGTGCCCAATTAACCTATTGGTGAACAAAATAAGTCCTTCTCTGAGTACAATTTGAAAATTATTTATTTCCAGAGAAGTAAGAAATTCCACCACAGAGAGCTGAAAGAAAAAGACGTTTTCCTCATTTACAAGGAAACGCCTTTCTGCCGGTTGTCAAAGTAGGGCAGAATGAACCTGGCGACTCTACAGCTGTGCCACTGTGCTGCTGTTTACAGAGTGTTTACAGGGAGGTGTGTGTGTCTGTGTTTGCAAGGGCGTCTGTGTATAGAGGGGGCTCCTCAAGAGTGTGTCTGCATTTCCAGGGGGTGCCCGGGAGAGTGTCAGTACTTACAAAAAGGGTGACGGGGCGGGACTATGTCTGTGTTTGCCTGGGGAGTCCAAGATCGTGTATGTAGTCACAGGAGGTCCCAAAGAGTATTGTCAGCTTTTACAGGGGGTGGCCAGATGCGTCTCTATGTTTACAAGGTGTTCCTGGACATGTGTGTGTGTCTATGGGGAGGTCCCAGGATTGTGTCGTTGTCTACAGAGGTCCCTCTCAGGAAGGAACTGCAGGTGCAGGTTTAAACTGAAGATCGACACAAAACTCTGGAGTAACCCAGCGGGATAGGCAGCATCTCTGGAGAAAAGGAATAGGTGTCGTTTCGGGTTGTTTGTGTTTGCAGGGGGTCACCGGGAGTATCTATTCACAGGGTGGACAAAAATGCTGGGGAAACTCAGCGGGTGAGGCAGCATCTATGGAGCGAAGGAAATGGGCGACGTTTCGGATCAAGACCGTTCTTCAGACTCTATTCACAGAGGGGGTTGCCGGGAGGGTGTGTGTGTGTGTGTGTCATCTCTTCCACTGCTGTCTTCCCTTTTCCCCTTTTTATAAGTGCCTCCCCACCCCATCCCCATCCCAACCTTTCCCACCTCTTCATTTATTTGTGCTCTTCCAACCACCCCCCAAAATCACTCTGCCAATTCCCATTTCTGGATTGCTATTCCCATTCCAAATTCCCCATTTGCTGATTTCTTCCCACCTTCACTAAACTGTCTCTTCACTCGGGGCCCCCCCCCAAACCCACCCTCTGTTTCTACATTTACCGATGCCTCAGACAGACACAAAATGCTGGAGTAACTGCAAAATGCTGGAGGGACAGGCAGCATCTCTGGAGAGAAGGAATGGGCGGCGTTTCGGGTCGAGACCCTTCTTCAGACTGAGAGTCAGGGGAGAGAGAAACGAGAGATATAGACGGTGATAAGGAGAGATATAGAACAAATGAATTAAAGATATGCAAAAAAAGTAACGATGATGAAGGAAACGGGCCATTGTTAGCTGTGGGCTAGGTGAAAACGAGTTACAAGTATAATAACTGTGAGGAAATTAATATTACAATTTTAGAAAGGCCCTATAACCCCCACAATTAAAATGTGGTTTATGGAAATGTCGGAGACCCTACACCTGGAAAGAATCAGATTTGTCTTAATGGACAAACAAAAACGTTTTGTTAGAATATGGTCTTCATTCATCGATTATTTGAAGGGGTACAGTGGTACGGCACTGGAGCCTAACTGAAACTTGAACTCGGGATTAGATGAAAAGTTATACTTTATAATCTTCGAGCCTATCTCCAATTATGTACTATTAGTAAATCATTCCATTTTGAAAAGAAATCTAGACATTTATGTTTTTTTCTTTCTCTCTTTCTTACTATCTATCTATTTTTAAAAAAAAATTAGCAGAATGAATCCACAATTGATAATATTAATAATGTATGATTGATACATATGAAATGTTTTTACCATAATATGTGTTCGCTTCTGATAAAAAAATATATTAAAAAAAAATAAAATGAGATAATGAGACTCAACAAGACGACTTTAAGCTGGTACAGCTTGGATGGGTGAGGGATGGAGAGAGAGGGGGGATGCAAGGGTTATGCAGTTAGAGAAATCAATATTCATGCTGCTGTTCCTCCAACAGCACCTCATATTTAATTGGTCAGCTTACAACCCAATGGGTCAGACATATCTTTTGTCCATGTGTTCTATATCTCTCCACATCACCGTCTATATCTCTCGTTTCCCTCTCCCCTGACTCTCAGTCTGAAGAAAGGTCTCGACCTGAAACGTCACCTATTCCTTCTCTCCAGAGATGCTGCCTGACCCGCTGAGTTATTGCAGCTTTTTGTGTCTGTCTTCGGTTCCAACCAGCATCTGCAGTCCTTTCCTATCGAGTCGCCGGTTTGGCGTCATTTTCAAGTCAACCTGCAGGGGGTAGTGTTCTCATGCACCTTATTTCCTGGCCACTTGTTGGTAGAACCCAAAGATGCTCCACTATAAGATCTTTGGTAGAGCCTATACATCTGGGAGATGCTATTGCAGCGGCTTGGGCAAGTAAGGCTAGTGTCTTGGGTTACACAAAAAGCTGGAGAAACTCAGCGGGTGCAGCAGCATCTAAGGAGCGAAGGAGGTAGGCGACGTTTCGGGTCGAGACCCTTCTTCAGACTGGTCAGGGATCAGGGAAACGAGAGATATAGACGGTGATGTGGAGAGATAAAGAACAATGAATGAAAGATATGCAAAAAAGTATCGATGATAAAGGAAACAGGCCATTGTAAGCTGTTTGTGGTGTGAAAATGAGAAGCTAGTGCGACTGGGGTGGGGGGGGGGAGATGGAGAAGGAATGCCAGGGCCCGAGGGCTGAGGGAGAGGTGGGGAAGGGGAGGAGGCAGCCAGGGTTAACAGAATTGAGAAAATTCAATGTTTAAGCCCAGAGGATGCAGACTCCCCAAGCGGAATATGAGGTGCTGTTCCTCCAACTTGCGGTGTTGCTCACTCTGGCCGTGGAGGAGGCCCAGGACCGAGAGGTCGGATACGGAATGGGAGGGGGAGTTGAAGTGCTGAGCCACCGGGAGGTCGGGTTGGTTATTGCGGACCGAGCAGAGGTGTTCGGCGAAACGATCGCCCAGCCTCCGCTTGGTCTCACCGATGTAGATCAGCTGGCATCTGGAGCAACGGATGCAGTAGATGAGGTTGGAGGAGGTGCAGGTGATCCTCTGTCGGACTTGGAATGACTGCTTGGGTCCCTGAAAGGAGTGGATGGGGGAGGTGAAGGGACAAGTGTAGCATCTCTTGCGGTTGCAAGGGAAAGTGCCCGGGGAAGGGGTGGAGCGGGAGGGAAGGGAAGAATTGACAAGGGAAATTGACAAGACAAGGCTAGTGTCTTGTAGGCAGGAGAAAATGAATGGGTTGATGGGGTGCCAGTTAGGCTGTTTTGTTCTGGAGAATGGTGAGCTTCTTGAGTGTTGTTGGTGTAGCGTACATCCAATGGAGAGTGAGTGGATGAAAGACAATAGACAACGGGTGCAGGAGTAGGCCATTCGGCCCTTCCAGCCAGCACCGCCATTCAATGTGATCGTGGCTGATCATCCACAATCAGTACCCCGTTCCTGCCTTCTCCCCATCTCCCCTGACTCCGCTATCTTTAAGAGCCCTATCTAGCTCTCTCTTGAAAGCATCCAGAGAACCTGCCTCCACTGCCCTCTGAGGCAGAGAATTCCACAGACTCACCACTCTCTGTGAGAAAAAAGTGTATCCTCGTCTCTATTCTAAATGGCTTACTCCTTATTCTTAAACTGTGTGGCCCCTGGTTCTGGACTCCCCCCAACATCGGGAACATGTTTCCTGCCTCTAGCGTGTCCAAACCCTTAACAATCTCAAAACCAGAAGTGGCGGCGCTGCTTGGCAGCTGCGGCTCACCTGCAGTCCGTCAGTTTTTTATTTTATTTTTGTCTTTGTGTCTGTGTATAGTGATCATTTTTGGTTTATTAGGTTGTGTGTGTATGTGTGTGTGTGTGGAGGGGGGGGGGAGAGGGTGGGAGAAACGGGGTTTTAGTCTTTCGCTTCGGGGGGATGCGACTTTTCTTGTCGTGTCCCTCGTCACCATCTCCGTCTCCGTCTGTGCTGAGGCCCTAATGGCGGAGCTGGCGACCTTCCAGCTTCCAGCAGCGGCGGCACGGCTTCGGGGCGTCAGCGGCGGCCTGGCTTTCGGGGATGCGGTGCTCCAGCGACGTTCCAGCGGTGACCTGGCTTTGGAGCTGCGGTGCTCCAGTGGCGTTCCGGCGGCCTGGCTTTCGGGGCTGCGGTGCTCCAGCGGCGGCCTGGCTTTCGGGGCTGCGGTGCTCCAACGACGTTCCAGCGGCGACCCGGCTTTGGAGCTGCGGTGCTCCAGCGTTCCGGCGGCGGGCCCTGTGGCGGTGTTCCGGCATTCCGGCAATGGTGGTGGCGGCGGCCCAGTTTCGGAGGCTCGACCGCGGGCCTGGTGAACGGCAGCATCGGAGGCCTGGATCTCCTCAGCGCAGAGGGAGAACAAGGAGGGAAGAAGACAGAGACTCTAAGACCTTTGCCTTCCACCACAGTGAGGATGTGTCTGGTGAACTCACTGTGGTGGATGTTAAATTTGTGTTTATTGTGTGGTTTTGTTATTTTTATATATGTATGACCGCAGGCATGAAATTTCGTTCAGACCGAAAGGTTTGAATGACAATAAAGGTAATTCAATTTAATTCAATTCAATTCAATTCAATTCAATGTTTCAACCAAACCCTTAACAATCTTATATGTTTCAAAGGCCTGGGAGTGTCAGGAGTGAGGCTCCTAGAGTAAGCAGGTACATCCAAGTCGTACCACCTTAAAGTCGTCTTGTGGAGTCTCATCAGAGATCATCAGGTCATAAGTGATAGAAGTAGAATTAGGCCATTCGGCCCATCAAGTTTCCGCCATTCAATCATGGCTGATCGATCTTTCCCTCCTAACCCCATTCTCGTGCCTTCTCCCCATAACCCATGCTAATCAAGAACCTATATTTCTCTGCCTTAAAATTATCCGTTGACGTGGCCTCCACAGCCTTCTGTGGCAATGAATTTCACAGATTCATCACCCTCTGACTGTAGAAATTCCTCCTCATCTCCTTCGTCAAGGAACATCCGTTAATTCTGAGGCTGTGACCTCTAGTCCTAGACTCTCCCACTAGTGGAAACATCCTCTCCACATCCACTGAATCCAAGCCTTTTACTATTCTGTAAGTTTCAATGAGGTCCCCCCCCTCATCCTTCTAAACTGCAGCGACTACAGGCCCAGTGCCATCAAACAGATATTAACCTGCTCATTCCTGGGATAATTCTTGTGAATTTCCTCTCGACCCTCTCCAGAACCAGAGCCTTATGGAGCCTCAGCATTATGTTAAGAAGAGACCCTGTCTGATGGCTTGGATTGAATTTTTTTTTTTAGGCATTTATTGGTGAGGGCAGTGTGTGTGATGGTCATTAATCACAGGCATCCCCTGGGCGTGTAGCAGTGCTTGGAGGGCATAATTTGTGGAAATGTCAATGTTTGGTGCAGGGTCCCAGAGGCTGGAGTAGTACTTAGTGGCGGTGTCGCCTGTGAATGTGTTGGCATTTTGAACTGGCCCCAAAAGATGGTCAGTGTTGACAGGGAGTCTCCGGGAGAGTGTCTGTGTTTACGGGGGGGGGGGGGGTCCCCAGGAATGTGTCATTTGGGGGATCGCTGTGTGCCTGTATTTACAGTATATACGATGCTATAGGACTTTATTCATCTCAGGAGGGAAATTGGTCTACCAACAGTCATGCAACTCAACAAGATACATGAAACATGACACTTAAACTAGTAGAAAAGTAGAAAAAATGCTGGAGAAACTCAGCGGGTGAGGCAGCATCTATGGAGCGAAGGGAATAGGCAACGCTTCGGGTCGAGACCCTTCTTCAGACCCTCCATAGATGATGCCTCACCCGCTGAGTTTCTCCAGAATTTTTGTCTCCCTTCGATTTTCCAGCATCTGCAGTTCCTTCTTAAACATTAAAGTGGACAGTCTAGGATTGGGGATCTGCAGAGATTTGGGAAGGGGTTTGGGGGGAGTGAGGGGAGCCATTCTGTCGGAGTGTGTCAGTGTTTATGGGGGTCCCTCGAGAACGTATCGGTTTTATAGGGGGTGTCCACAGGGGATCCCTGGGTTTAGACGGTCTTCGTGAATGTGCCAGTATATACAGGAGGCACCCAGGAATGTGCCTATGTTTACAGAGGGCGGATGCCGGTTCACACCGAAGACACACACAAAATGCTGGAGTAACTCGGCGGGACAGGAGGCAGCATCTCCGGAGAGAAGGAATGGCTGACGTTTCGGGTCGAGACCCTTCTTCAGTCGTGTCAGGGGAGAGGGAGCATAGAGATATGGAAGTGTACGGTGTGAAAACGGCAGATCAAAGCCAACGACATCAAGCAAATATAGAATGGTTCATCATTGGCTGAGGGGAAGGTGACTACGAGGCGTACACTCAGTAATATTTAATCAGGAGGACAGTAGAACCAGTCGGAGAACTACGGTAGGGGAGGGGTGGAGAGAGAGAGGGAATGCAAGGGCTACTTGAAGTTAGAGAAGTCAATGTTCATACCGCTGGGGTGTGAGCTGCCCAAGTGAAATATGAGGTGCTGTTCCTCCAATTTGGGCTGGGCCTCAGCCTGACCTTCCCAGCCGCAGTTTGCCGATACCTCCCCGCCCGTGGCTAACTCTCGCCTCTCGCTGCAGGTCTGCTCCCCGAAGCTCTGCTGCTTCAGCTCGAGATGTGGAAGAAGAGGAAAGGCCATCGGGTGGAAATCTCGGCCCCGGTCAACTTCCAACACCAGGTCCACACCTCCTTTGACCCGCAAGGCCAGCGGTTTGTGGGCCTGCCCAAGCAGTGGCAGGGGCTCGTGGCAGACGGCCTGAAACGCCCAAAGCCCCTGGTGGATCGGTCCGCCATCACCCCCGTGGACACCGCGCCGTTGAAGGTAACCTGCTCACCGTGTGGCCTGGGACGAGGGCTGTGGTGGCCATCTAGGGTGAAGGGTATTGAAGCCAGAGCTACTGAGTGTGGGAGATGCCCACTTTGAGCGCATTATTTTGTGGAGCGTGGAGCCACTTTGGGTGCTGATGGCGAGGGCTGTGGTACATAACTACAGTTCAGGACAGGCAGCATCTCTGGAGAGAAGGAATGGGTGACATCTCGGGTCAAGACCCATCTTCAGTCTGATGAAGGGTCTCGACCCAAGACATCGCCCATACTGTCCAATAGTATAACGACCCGATACTGTCCCTAATAACATTCAAACATAAAAACATGGAAAAATAGGTGCAGGAGCAGGTCATTCGGCCTGGCACCACCATTCAATATGATCATGGCTGATCATCTAAACTCAGTACCCCATTCCTGCTTTTTCCCCCATATCACGTAATTCCTTTAGCCGTAAGAGCTAAATCTAACTCTCTCGTGAAAACATCCAGTGAATTGACCTCCACTGCCTTCTGTCTGCAGAGAATTCCACAGATTTTTCCTCATCTCAGTCGTAACAGGACTACGCGGGCATCATAGATTTAGTGTGAATGGATCTTCGATGGTTGGCGTGGACATGATGGGCTGAAAGGCCTGATTCCATGCTGCATCTTTCAAGCAGTCAATAAATGGTAGTGTCGATAGCAGTGGAGTCGTTGGAAGTGCAGCGTTGGGCGTTTGCACCTTCCACGTTGACCTTATGTACCCAGATATGATGGTTGTCATCAGGACCCCTAATTTGAGGAAGGACATTCTTGCTATTGTGGGAGTGCAACGAAGGTTAATTCCCGGGATGGCGGGACTGTCATGTGCTGAGAGAATGGAGCAGCTGGGCGTGTACACTCTGGAGTTTAGAAGGATGAGAGGGGATCTCATTGAAACATTGTTAAGGGTTCCCGATGTTGGGGGAGTTCAGAACCAGTGGCCACAGTTTAAGAACAAGGAGTAATCCATTTAGAACGGAGACGAGGAAACACTTTTTCTCACAGAGAGTGGTGAGTCTGTGGAATTCTCTGCCTCAGAGGGCGGTGGAGGCAGGTTCTCTGGATGCTTTCAAGAGAGAGCTAGATCGGGCTCTTAAAATAGCAGAGTCAGGGGATATGGGGAGAAGGCAGGAACGGGGTACTGACTGGGGATGATCAGCCATGATCACATTGAAGTGGTGTTGCCACTACAGGGGAGGCTGGGTACCAGTCTCCATGTACAATCCCTCGCAAGAGTACAGAGGGAACGTGTTCCTGTTAGGGTGAAGGGCAACGCTGGCAAGTTCAGGGGACTCTGGTTGATGAAAGATGTTGACACTCCAGTCAAATGAAAGAAGGAGGCACACATCGGATTCAGGCGGTCAGGATCGAGGGAATACTTTAGGTATGTTACAAAACATACCTTTACCGGCGCTGCGGTTCTGCCGCTCCCCGTGTGCGCGACTTTCGCGCCTTGCAGAAGGGGGCGGGCTTAAAGTGCCGTTTTTCAACAGGCAGGACAAATTGATCAATGTCGGGCGATTTGGTTGCTGAAGAAAAATCGCTCCGACATTTCATGAATGGTGGTATTTTTAAATTACTCTACATTATTTATTAACTAGAGTAATTTAAAAATCACCTTCAAAAGCCGTGAGCACCGACAACCGGAAGCATTTTCCGTAGGGGAGAAAAAAAGGTAAATACTTTATTTTTATATTAAAAGTCGGTTTTTCGGGAGGCATTAATAATATTTTCATGTTGCGAAATGGGGTCCCCAAAAAATGTATGAACAAACAGTATTTTTCCCCCCGACTTCACCGCTAACCGCAACGTTCCAATCCACCGCATTCCACTAAAACCCACTCGCTAGTTGATTTAAATGGCCATTAATTTACAGGCATAAAACACTAAATTCCTTCCATTTGGCCCAGAAATTCATGAAAATAAGATTTTAAAATTATGTTATATTGTGGATTATTGTGTGAATGTTATTTGGACACTTAGGCAATTAAAAAAAAGTTTATCTTTTCTTAAGAAATTGATAGATGTTTAGATCTACTCATTGAATTTTGTAATTAGCTCCAATTAGATAACTAACTAATTACATGCTTTAATTTCAGGTAATCCAAGTAAGATTGTTTCATAATTGTTTCAGAATGCTTCAATCTATAATAACTGAAAATTTCATTGAGTTCTATTAATTTTTAAGAAAGTTATGGGCTTTTAACTTTTCCAGATCACAGCTTTTGAGTTAAGTCAATTGAAAGGCAATGGGGAGCAAGATGCTAATTTCCGAGTATGAAAATGGCCATACCTTTCTTAATAATGAAGATATGAAAGTGAATTAGGTGTCAAATTAAACTTCTTTTTATGCTTTATCTGATGGGATAAATTGCAGACTTGATTTTTAAAATCTCAAAATTTTGTAACATTGCTAAATACTTCCACGAGAAGGCAATCAGGTGGGCAGAACGAGGACGCAAAGTGAAGTTTACAGGTATAATACCATTCCCAGAGATTCTACAGTTGTATAAAGAGTAAAATGGTGTTGAGGGGAAGAATAGACCCCCTTGAAGACCAGCATAGCCGTCTTCAAGTAAAACTGCGGGCACAGTGGTAGATTTGCTGCCTTGCAGTACGACAGACCCGGTTTCATAAGGTCATATGGTCATAAAGGAGTAGAAGTAGAATTAGGCCATTCGGCCCATCAAGTTTACTCCGCCATTCAATCATGGTTGATCAATCTCTCCCTCCTAACCCCATTCTCCTGCCTTCTCCCCATAACCCCTGACATCTGTACTAATCAAGAATCTATCTATCTATCTCTGCCTTAAAAATATTCACTGACTTGGCCTCCACGGCCTTCTGCGTGCGGCAATGAATTCCACAGATTCACCACCCTCCAACTGAACAAATTTCTCCTCAACTCTTTCCAAAAAGAACGTCCTTTAATTTTGAGGATATGACCTCTAGTCCTAGACTTTCCCACTGGTGGAAACATCCTCTCCACATCCACTCTATCCAAGCCTTCCACTATTCTATATATTTCAAGGAGGACCTCCTTATATTTCTAAACTCCAGCGAGTACAGGCCCAGTGCCGACAAACGCTCATCATTGGTTAATCTACTAATTCCTGGGATCATTCTTGTAAACCTCCTCTGGACCCTCTCCAGAGCCAGCACATCCTTCCTCAGATATTGTGCCCAGATTTGCTCACAGTATTCCAAATGTGACCTTACCAGCGCCTCATAGAGCCTCAGCGTCACATCCCTGTTTTTGTTTACAAGCCCTCTTGAAATAAATGCTAGATTTGAGTTTGCTTTCTTTACTACCGATTCCACTTGCAGATCAACTTTTTGGGAATCCTGCACCAGCATTCCCAAGTCCCTTCGCACCTCCAATTTCTGGATTCTCTCCCCATTTAGAGAATAGTCTACGCCTCTATTCCTACTACCAAAATGCACGACTCCACACTTTGCTCCACTATATTCCATCTGCCACTTCTCTGCCCACTCTCTCAACATGTCCAAGTCCTTCTTCAGAGTCCCTGCTTCCTCCACACTACCTGCCCTTTCCACCTATTTTCATATCAACCGTAAACTTGGCCACAAAGTCTTCGATCCCCTCATCCAAATCATTAATATACAACGTGAAGAGTAGCGGCCCCAGCACCGATGCCGACGCAACTCCGCTAGTCACTGGCAGCCAACAAGAAACAGCCCCCTTTATTCCCACTCTTTGCCTTCTGCCATCCAGCCAACCTGCTATCCATGCTAGTATCTGCCCTTTGATACCGTGGGTTCTCATCTTCCTTAGCAGCCTCACATGTGGCATCTTATCAAAGGCTTTCTGAAAATCTCAGTAAACAACATCTGAAGAAGGGTCTCGACCCGAAACGTCGCCTATCTCCTTCGCTCCTTAGATGCTGCTGCTGCACCCGCTGAGTTTCTCCAGCCTTTTGTGTAACCCTCTGCTGACTCTCCTTTGTCTGTCCTGCTATTTACTTCTTCAAAGAAGTCCAGCAACGTTTCGACCCCGACTACGGGTGCTGTCTGTACGGAGTTTGCACGTTCTCCCCGTGACCGCTTGGGTTTTCTCAGAGCTCTTCGGTTTCCTCCCACACTCCAAAGACGTACAGGTTTGCAGGTTAATTGACTTGGTGTCAGTGTAAATTGTCCCAAGTGTGTGTAGGGTGTGTGTTAACGTGCGGGGATCGCTGGTTGGTACGGACTCGGTGGGCCGAAGGGCCTGTTTCCGCGCTGTATATTAAACTAAACAAAACTAAAAACCACAGAAGATGGGGGAGATATTACATGAATACCTCCTCTGTTTTACTGAGGGGAGTATCATGGATGCTGAGGAGTGGTGATGTCTAGGATCATATATGAATGACCAAAGAGGTTGGACACGCCCTCAGGATACCTGCCACAAACATCACCCGGCATTTTAATTGTATGACTGACCTGGCCAGTGAATTTGACTCCACCAATTGGTGTATGTGGCAATAAATGAACTTACGAACCGTGAGATGGATGACATTTGTCAAAGGCCCATGCTCCCTCGAGGAGCAAAGGGCTTAAGAAGCAAGGAGAAGAAAGAGGGGGTATTGGTAGTGTTTAAAGATTAAAGATAATTATGATTTTTAAAAGACATTTGGACAGATATATGGATGGGACGGGTTTAGAGGGCTATGGACCAAAGGCCATGGGACATGGGAATAGATCGATGGGTCAAAGTGCCTGCTCCCATGCTGTATAACTCTAAAACCCTCCACGTTACCGGCAAGGCACGCAGGTTTTCCGTCAGGGCTGCTTATGCATCGGGGATTGCGATGAGCATCTTTAATGCAGCCCATCTCTGGATAAGGAACGGTGACTTCCGAACACCTCGTGCACGCCAGCAAGCTCTAGAAGTATAATCAAAGTGAAATGTCCAGTGCACTTAGATGCATTTGTCCGTACCAGCGGCAGATTGAGTTTCTGCCTCTCCACAGTCACCAGTTATTTTGTTCGCTTTTGACGCCATTCATTGCAACGTAGCGGAGGAATGGTCGCCATATCGTCGTTGATTTTAGTCGTCGTTGTTGGTTAGCTTAGTGAACAAAATCATCTTGCCGATCTCCGCAAAAACGAAACCTGTTTGTTACCCTGTGGTCAGTCTGGAGAGCGCCCCCACCGGCTGTAGCGGCAGATTTTTATATCGTTCAAGAGGTTACTGCTTCTAGCCGCTAAATGGACTGCATGGTTAAGGGGAATGTCCTTGTACGCATGCGAGCTCTCCGTCAGAGAACTTCAGAGCTTCTTCACAGACAAATCTTCCAAAACACAGTCTTTTGATGAATAAATTCTTTATTGTCGATGAAAAACAGTAAGGTACATCCAAATTTCTTCTGGCTCGTAACTATATTCTTCATCAAATACTCAAACACCAGCTTATTGCTTTAGAGGTTAGAAAACTCCTCGTATCTCCGTTACACTTGGTATGGTCAAAGGGTGAACCTTCTCCATGATGGTCCCAAACTAAAACTGAAGCCAAATGGCCACTACACCAGCCCTTTGTCCAAGTTCTCCAGAACATGCTGTGTGCGACCTTACACCTCTGGGAATAGGCAGCAGAGCAGCATCCTCTGCCAGATCTTCCCTCAGTCCATGGGACCACTGTCCTATCCTGTGATCCATCATCTTGACCATCCTGATAGGTGCACTGAGCAAGCACAGAAGTCCCCAGGCAGCATGAAGAAGGATTCCAATCCAAAACGTCACCTATCCACGTTCTCCGGGTCCGAGGACACTGATGCAATTATAAAGAAAGCACATCAGCGCCTCTACTTCCTGAGAAGATTACGGAGAGTCGGTTTGTCAAGGAGGACGCTCTCTATCTTCTACAGGTGCACAGTAGAGAGCTTGCTGACCGGTTGCATCGTGGCTTGGTTCGGCAACTTGAGCGCCCTGGAGAGGAAAAGACTACAAAAAGTAGTAAATCAGATCCTGAATGTCGAAAACACAAAGGAGGTCATCGTCGACTTCAGGAAAACCCGGCACAGTCCCACACCACTTCACATCAATGACAGCGATGTGGAGGTGGTCAGTAGCACAAAGTTCCTGGGGGTACAGATCACTAACAGTCTGACCTGGTCAAATAACATCTCATCAACAGTCAAGAGAGCGCAGCAGCGGTTGCACTTTCTGCGCCGGATGAGATGAGCTCATCTCCCCCATCCCATCCTCACTACTTTCTACAGGGGCACCATAGAGAGTATTCTGACCAGCTGTATCTCTGTCTGGTTTGGGGACTGTAAAGCCTCTGACTGGAAGTCCGTGCAGAGAGTGGTGAGGACAGCGGAAAAAATCATCGTGACTTCTCTCCCCTCAATCAGGGATATTGCGACCAAACGTTGCGTGTCTAAGGCCAGCAGTATTATAAAAGACCCCACACATCTCCATCACGGACTGTTCACTCTGCTGCCCTCGGGAAAAAGATATCGTAGCATAAGGAGCAGAACATCAAGGTTCTGCAACAGCTTCTTCCCACGAGCAATCAGACTCCTGAATGCCATGTAATGGGCTGCCACCATTGTCTATTTATCCTTTTATCCTTTTCATTCATGTTTATCCTTCTGTTAATTTATCGTGTTGCACAGGGAGCCAAATGAAACGGAATTACGTTTGGAACTGCATATATCAATGTATTTCTAAATGACAATAAAGTTTGTTTGACTTAAACACTGCCCAGTCCATCATCGGCTCTGACCTCCCTTCCATCGAGGGGATCTATCGCAGTCGCTGCCTCAAAAAGGCTGGCTGCATCATCAAGGACCCACACCATCCTGGCCACACACTCACCTCCCCGCTACCTTCAGGTAGAAGGTACAGGAGCCTGAGGACTGCAACGTCCAGGTTCAGGAATAGCTACTTCCCCACAGCCATCAGGCTATTAAACTCAACTCAAACAAAACTCTGAACATTAATAGACCATAATCTGTTTATTTGCACTTTATCTGTTTAATTATCTGATCTGTTCTGTATTCATACCGACTGTATTCTGTTGTGCTGAAGCAAAGCAAGAATTTCATTGTCCTACCAGGGACACATGACAATAAACTCTCTTGATCTTGAATCTTCTCCAGGGAAGCTGCCTGAGCCGCTGAGTTACTCCAGTACGTTGCATTTTTTTTTTTGCTTCTAGTATAGTTCCACTCCAGCTGCCTCTCTACATTTCTTGCACAGTAGCCTGTCCCAGGTCTCGGAAACAAAAGCTCTCGGAGAGAGGAAGTTTAGATCGGTTTATTGTCAGGTGTACCGAAGTACAGTGAAAAGCTTTTGTTGCGTGCTAACCAGTCAGCGGAAAGACAGGGGTGGACGATTGCAACCTTCACGTGGTCCGCCCGGTTTCGACTAATGCAATCAACTCGACGTGCACAAACGGTGTGGAGCGGAGGAAGATCAGCTGGAAAGAACTATGGGAAATGGAATCAAGCACGATCAGCTTCATCATCAGAGCGACATATGACGTGCTTCCATCACCAAAGAACCTCCATCAGTGGTACGGCGAGGATCCAACCTGTGCCCTCTGCCCAACTCCAGCGACCCTCAAACACATCACGGTAGGCTGCAAGACCAGCCTCACGCAAGGAAGATACACGTGGTGGCATAATCAGGTACTAAAAAGCCTGGCAACAGCCCTTGAGAACAGGCGGTGTGCGACCAACTCCTTGCCTCCGAGAGCAAGCAACCACCCTTTAAGGGCAACAACCTTTGTCCGAGAAGGACAGAAAATGCCTAAACATCCTTCCACCAGATCAGAAGAAGGAAACCAAAGCGGTGCCCGTGACTGGAGGATGTTGGCTGACATCGGCCGACAACTAATCTTTCCACCTGAAATTGCTCTAACCAACCTCAGGCCAGACTTGGTGTTCTGGTCCCCTTCACAGAAGACTGCTTACATCATAGAGCTCACAGTTCCATGGGAGAACTCTGTTGAGGAGGCCTATGAGCGTAAGAAGCTGCGCTACGCAGAGCTTGCAGCAGAGGCAACGCAGCGTGGTTGGAACATCAAAGTCTATCCAGTTGAAGTGGGATGCAGAGGATTTGTTGCATCATCTACCATCAGACTGCTGAAGGAGCTTGGAATCCACGGTCAGGCTCTGCGGAAGACCATAAGATCACTCTCAGACGCGGCTGAAAGAAGCAGCCGTTGGATTTGGCTCAAGCGGAAAGACCCATGCTGGGCCCCAAGTACGTCATGGTGAATCTTTGGGACAGTTTGACACGGGACACACGCTGAGGGCTGATCATCCTGCAGCGGGCCGCCCTTGTGGAGGGTGTATAGTGTTAAAAGGCCGAAACACCCAGTGATGCAAGGATACACTACTGATGATGCGTCCTGTGCCCAACTGTCCTGATGGTTACCCAGGCCAAGATATACGTATACGTAGGTTACAAAAAAAGCTGGAGAAACTCAGCGGGTGCAGCAGCATCTAAGGAGCGAAGGAGATAGGCGACGTTTCGGGTCAAGATCCTTCTTCAGACTGGTCAGGGATCAGGGAAACGAGAGATATAAACAGTGATGTGGAGAGATAAAGAACAATGAATGAAAGATATGCAAAAAAGTATCGATGATAAAGGAAACAGGCCATTGTAAGCTGTTTGTAGTGTGAAAATGAGAAGCTAGTGCGACTTGGGTGGGGGGGAGATGGAGAAGGAATGCCAGGGCCCGAGGGCTGAGGGAGAGGTGGGGAGGGGGAGGGGACAGTCTGGGTTAACAGAATTGAGAAAATTCAATGTTTAAGCCCAGAGGATGCAGACTCCCCAAGCGGAATATGAGGTGCTGTTCCTCCAACTTGCGGTGTTCCTCACTCTGGCCGTGGAGGAGGCCCAGGACCGAGAGGTCGGATACGGAATGGGAGGGGGAGTTGAAGTGCTGAGCCACCACGTATACGTATCCCCCCCCCCCCCCCCCCCCGATTTTGAGCGTCTACCACTCTCAACAATCAACGAATGTCGTGAAATGCTCCCCATCTACTGGCACAAGGGACTTCTTAACACCTTGTCCTGTGTATTTAATTCTCAGGGACACATGACAATAAACTCTCTTGATCTTGAATCTTCTCCAGCGAAGCTGCCTGAGCCGCTGAGATTTAAGAGTGTGGAGCGATTGTAATGAGTGATTGGAGATCTGCACGCAAACAGGCGCCTGCGTTTGGCGCCATCTTGGGGAGAGTGCAAGGGCAGGGATGGTGAGGGAGGGCCGAAGAGTGGAATTGGAGAAAATGGATGTGATTGAAACCAGCCATGGACTCCATGGAGCTCAGTCCATGATGATGAGCACCCTTGCTGAACACTGAGTTGAGGGGCACATACCTGTCGTATGCATGTACTGAATTAGGGCCATCTAACCATGTAAGTGGAATGATGAACAAGAGTGGCGCAGCGGTAGAGTTGCTGCCTTGCAGTGCCTGAGACCCGGGTTCGATCCCGACAACGGGTGCTGTCTGTACGGCATTTGTACCTTCTCCCCGTGACCTGCGTGGGTTCTCTCCGAGATCTTCGGTTTCCTCCCACACTCCAAAGACGTGCAGGTTTGCTGGTGAATTGGCTCGGTATAAGTGTAAATTGTCCCGAGTGTGTGTTGGATAGTGTTAATGTGCGGGGATCGCCGGCCGGCACAGACTCGATGGGGCCTATTGCCGCGCTGTATCTCGAAACGAAACGAAACTAAACGAAACTTATTGTGCAACTCAAAACAAAAGGAGAGCTGCTGGGGGAACCCGTTGGTTGGGCAGCGCCTGTGGAGAGACAGAGAGAGAAGTGGACGTTGGGTTGGGTCGAGGCTGACAGATGCTGCCTGGCCTGCTGCACCTTTGCTGTGTTTCCTCCAGATTGCTGTATCCTGTGGCAGCCGAGAGTGCACGTAACCCGCGGCGTGTGACTTGGAGCAGTGGCAACCTTCAGAGCGTGGGCCCACAGAAGGGAATCAGCCTTGATTGCCGGACATTACGCAGTAACAGGAGGATCGGGATGCCCAATATTTTGTGCATCATCTTGGCCTCTTGCAAACCTCATGTGCTTGTGGTTTGGTTTCCAGTGGAGCCTCTCTGTAGGTCAAGGGTTCCCAACCCAGTGGGTAAATTTGTTGATTCTCCATTTGTACATATTTGTTCTCATTGACTGACTGTGTTTGGTTCTGGTATACCGGTATCTGTTCTTCATTAGTTGTTCATAAATAAGTGTAATAACATATCTATCCATCTATCCATCCATCCATCCATCCATCCATCCATCCATCCTTCCTTCCTTCCTTCCTTCCTTCCTTCCTTCCTTCCTTCCTTCCTCCCTCCCTCCCTCCCTCCCTCCCTCCCTCCCTCCCTGGTGTATGTCAGATTTGCCCTTTGATTTCATGGTTCGCCACAACCACACTTTCAAACCCCGAGATATTTTCCATTTTGCCACACATTACACTTTTACATTCACCCATTCACTCCTCATTACACTTAGACATTTTAATGTACACTTTTTTAAATAAAATGCTTCACCCCCCCCCCCCCCCCCCCACACACACACACACACACACACACACACACACACACACACACACACACACTCACTAATTTTGTGGCCTCCTGCTGGCCAGACACCATAACGGCAGCTGCTGCAGCCCGTTCTCCTCCAAAAACGCCGCCATTTTTTTCCCCCGCGGCCGATATTCGTGACTGAAGCACGTTCGGGGACCAGACCCTACGGGTCTGCACTTGGTCTAGTATATTACTAAAACTCTCATCTTGACCACTTCCTGTCTGCGTTGTAATTAAATTTGCACAGAAACGATCCCCCATAGCGCGACGATTTTTCGCCACCTTACCATTCTCCTCTGTTGCAAGTCAAATCAGTCTTGTTCCGTTCGGTGAAATAGTACAAAAGTTAGGAAGGTTTGGAAGGTTCCCCCTCCCCCACGCCCCCCTTCCCCACACCAGCCCCCACCCTGCCCCCCCCCCACCCCCCTCTCCCACACCAGCCCCCTCACCCACCCCCCCTTTCTCCCCCCCCTCCCCCTTGTAGTTTGGTGTTTGAGTACACAGCCATGTTCATTTGACTTTTTCGACGAGACAATGAGAGGTCTCCTTCCTTGGAAGGGATTTCCTCCTTATTTGGATGCTGGTTGTTGAGGAGCATCCCAAGTGCCTGCAGTGACTCATGGTCTTTTCACCCCGTGTTTCATGCCTGTGGTGGGACAATTACCCAAGGGCTGAAAGAACTAACTCACAGGTATGGGCAGCTCATTACTCAGTGTGCACTGTGTCATGAGCCTGTCATCACCTAGTCCAGGAAGCAAACCCTCATTAATGAACATTGCTCAGGTCAATGTCTCATTTTTGTTCTGTACACAGTGCGCGACTGATGTGTGTCTCAGGAGAGAGTGAGTACTAGAGTGAGTTAAAGTGTATGTGTATGTTAAAGTATGTTGGCTGCCTCGCCAACAGTCTGTCTGCCCTTTCCTTCTCTGCTGTTTCTTTAGTCTGCGTTAAATGTATGTTTTTAGTGTTCTTTAGCTCGATTTATGTGGGGGTTGGGGAAACTTTTTAAAATCTCTTACCTGGACGGAGATGCGATTTTTTTTCAGTATCGTATCTCCGACCTAACACTGCGGCCTTTGCTGGAGACCGATTTCGGGAGCTCCAAGCCGCAGGAGCTTCGACCGCCCCGACGTGGGAGATTCGATCGTCCCTCAGAGGGCGGTGGAGGCCGGTTCTCTGGATACTTTCAAGAGAGAGCTAGATAGGGCTCTTAAAAAATAACACAGTCAGGGGATATGGGGAGAAGGCAGGAACGGGGTACTGATTGGGGATGATCAGCCATGATCACATTGAACGGTGGTGCTGGCTCGAAGGGCCGAATGGCCTCCTCCTGCACCTATTGTCTGTTGTCTAAAATGAGGGAAGAAGAATAGACTTTGTCGCCTTCCAACACAGGGAGGAATGTGGACTCTGTTGTGGTGGATGTTTATGTTAACCTTTATGTAGTTGTGTCGTAATTGGCATATCACTGTACCTTAATTGGTACACGTGACAATAAAAGGCCTTTGAAACCTTTGTGTAGATTTGAAGAATGTAAGTATGTAAGATCAGGCATTAGAGTGTTAAAATAACTAGTGTGTATCAGTGTGGGGAGAGAGGGTCTAATCTAATTCAGTCAGGTCCGATGTAGGGTCTCAACCCAGAACTTCACCCATTCCTTCTCTCCAGAGATGCTGCCTGTCCCGCTGAGTTACTCCAGCATTTTGTGCCTGACTTCCTGCGAGGTTCTGTAATAATTTCCAGAAAATATTGGAGAAACTAATTTCGGGATCGGGATCGGGAGCCTGAAAACTGTAACATTCAGTTGAGAAGCAGTTTCTTCCCAACTACCATCAGGCTATTAAACAATACAACCTCCAAATGAGCTCTGAAATACATAGACTTGGGGGGCATTGTCTTTGGTTTTTAAATATATGTACTGAACTCCTTTTTGCTATTTATAACGGGTGTTTAATGAGTACCATGTATATGTGTCGTGCTGCTGCTTCAATGTTCTGTTTTGGGACATATGACAATAATGCACTCTTAACGTTTGGCTCTTTAGGTCAGGTAGCGTCTGTGGAAAGAGAAACACTTAATGTTTCAGCATTGGCGACCCTTTGTCGGAACTGAGAAGGCGAGGAACTAGTTTAGGTAGCGGAGAAGGTGGGCTGAGGGCAATGGGTGAAGCAGGGTGGCACAGTTGTCGAGCTGCTGCCTTACAGCGCCAGGGTCCCGGGTTCGATCCCAAATATGGGTGCTGTCTGTACGGAGTTTGTACGTTCTCCCCGTGACCTGCGTGGGTTTTCTCTGGGATCTTCGGTTTCCTCCCACACTCCAAAGACATAGAAGCATAGAAAATAGGTGCAGGAGTAGGCCATTCGGCCCTTCGAGCCTGCACCGCCATTCAATATGATCATGGCTGATCATCCAACTCAGTATCCTGTACCTGCCTTCTCTCCATACCCTCTGATCCCTTTAGCCACAAGGGCCACACCTAAATCCCTCTTAAATATAGCCAATGAACTGGCCTCAACTACCTTCTGTGGCAGAGAATTCCACAGATTCACCACTCTCTGTGTGAAAAATGTTTTCCTCATCTTGGTCCTAAAAGACTTCCCCCTTATCCTTAAACTGTGACCCCTTGTCCTGGACTTCCCCAACATCGGGAACAATCTTCCTGCATCTAGCCTGTCCAACCCCTTAAGAATTTTGTAAGTTTCTATAAGATCCCCTCTCAATCTCCTAAATTCCAGCGAGTACAAGCCGAGTCTATCCAATCTTTCTTCATATGGAAGTCCTGCCATCCCAGGAATCAGTCTGGTGAACCTTCTCTGTACCCCCTCTATGGCAAGACGTACAGGTTTGTCGGTTAATTTGCTTGGTGTAATAGTATAAGTGTGGAATTGTCCCTAGTGTGTGTAGGATAGTGTTAATGTGTGGGGATCGCTAATTGGAGCAGACTGGGGCCTGTTTCCTAAACTAAAAGCAGTGTGTGACAGGGTATGTGGTCTGTGTAACATGTGTTGCTGATGTCGTGAGGCCCTCGTGGAGTTCCTCTGCCTTCACCATGTCAGTGATGGAGAAGGCAGGTAGTCTTGCAGCATTTGAGAAGCAGCTGGAAACATATTTGATGGTCAAGATATGGAAGGCTGTGGACCTAGTGCTGTTACATGGGACTGGTGGAGACCAGCAAGTGTATGGTGGGTGGAGGGGCCTGTTCCTGTGCTGCCCAACCCTGGAACCCTGATGGATTGTGCGACAGAAGGAAACACACAAGAAACAAGCTATCATAACTCACTAGCCTATTTGCTCTCAGGATTACTGGAGGCCATTCACTCTTACTTTCAAATTGTATGCGATCTGCCAATTGTCCAAACTGTTGTATGTGGAATTCTGGTCATTTATTTAGATCTCTTGGTTATTCATTCATTCATTCATCATCACCATTGAAAACATTAGCGGCGCAGTGGCGCTGGTTTCTGACGGGAACGGTGACGGACGCACCACGCATCTCCGTCCTCCAGTTCCTGCGGACTTCCGCCGCTGGAAGTATAGGATTTTGGTGTGTGTGTGTGTGCTTTACCATCATGCCTTACAATGCTGTGTACGCCAGTGATCGCAACTTCTACTGAAGTGTGTTGTGGATGGCCGTCGGCTCGCTAGGAGCTCATCCGCCCTTTGACAGGTCTTGTTTTTGGTCCTGCTGGGGGCCCACAGCCCCCTCCTCGCCTGGCAAACCAGGTGGGGGAGATGGTTTAGCTGCCGACTATCCGACCATGGAGCAGGTAGCGTGGGATTACATGGTACCCTCGGCGGGGGGGGGGGGACTGTACTGGATTGATAATTAGGATGGTACTGCACATAGTACTGTCACCTTGCAGTTCCAATGACCTGGGTTCGATCCTGTCCTCTGCTCCTGTCTTGTGCAGAGTTTATGCATTCTCCCCGTGACTGCTTGGTGCCCTGAGCTCCTGTCATGCTCCAAAGCCATGCGGGTTGGTAAGCTGTAGGAGGGAACTGCAGATACTGGTTTACACCGGAGATAGATGCAAAAAGCTGGAGTAACTCAGCGGGACAGGCAGCACCTCTGGAGAGAAGGATTGGGTGAGGTTTGGGGTCGAGACTGAAGAAGGGTTCCTTCACTCCAGAGATGCTGCCTGCCCCGCTGAGCTATGCCCCTGTCCCACTTAGGAAACCTGAACGGAAGCCTCTGGAGACTTTGCGCCCCACCCAAGGTTTCCGTGCGGTTCCCGGAGGTTTTTGTCAGTCTCCCTAATGGTCGAAAGTGGTTTCCACTTCTTCTATGTTCCACCGATTATTTAAAACAAATTGAAATTTTGAACAACTTCCGGGAACCTGACAAAAACCTCCGGCAACCTCCGGGAACCGCACGGAAACCTTGGGTGGGGCGCAAAGTCTCCAGAGGTTTCCGTTCAGGTTTCCTAAGTGGGACAGGGGCAAAACTCCAGCATTTTGTGTCTATCTTCGGGTTGGTAAGTAAATTGGCCTCTCTAGACAATCCCTGGAGTAGGTGGTTAGTTGGAAAACTGAGGGAGATGATTTGAAGGGTGAGAGAGAACAGGTGACAGGGGAATGGCCTGATAAGGAGGCTCTTTGGAGACCTCTCACGACCATAGGAGAGCTCTCATGACTATACAGGCCGTACGGTCGTGAGAGGTCTCCTATGGTTGTGAGAGGTCTCCAAAGAGCCGTTGCGCTTTTTCTGGTCTCCGTTGAATGTTGAACATGTTGAAAATTTCAGCAACCTATCACAGGTGCCGGCAGTTGCCTCTGTGGCCATTGAAAAAGAAATAGCAACGTATCCTGCCCTTTGATTGTGATTACAATGCACGTTTATCTCCTTGTTTATTTTATTGCACAGCCCATTGTTCGTGGAAACTCATCTGGAGTGAACAATCGTCTCCCGGGGCTGGTGTCTGATCTGCAGGAACTTTCGGTTGCAAGATCCAACTCTTTAAGGAGAAACACCATCTGCTTCTCTCAGGGGAAAGAGTGGCCCCTGAAGAAAATCGCAGAGGCCAGGACCCAAGAAATGCAACGCACTAATTCCGGGCGACGTTGGAGCAATAACTTCTTGTTCGGGGACCAGAAAGGGAGGTGCAAAGGGGAGAGCGGAAGTTTCCCGGCTCGGCTGCATCTTCCGAAGAGTTCACACTCGCAGCAAAACGGCCATGGGATTCACGAGACCAAGCCGACCAGGAACCTGACCATCCCTTCACTGGAATGTGAGCGGCAGAAGGCAAAGGTCACCGGTCATTCGCTTGAACCACAGAACTCCACTTCACCCCCAGTCAAAGGAGCACCTGGCTCTCCGCAGGGACTGGTCAGGGCGAGATCGGGGAGGCGAAACAGTGTGGGCTGGAGACCCATGTCCTGCTTCTTCATCCGGTCCAGCCCGAAGCAGCCAAAAGATCAGGACTCGGGCTTAGGCAACTCGCCCCGGCTAGGTGACAGTCAACACAATGCCACTCTAACAGCAAGCCCCTCACTGGACAACTCGGCACCAGTCACTTCAACCAGCCAGAATCAGGTATGTAGCTGGGACTTGATTTGAATCACTGCCCCCCATTTACACACATTGGGGCGATACTTATATTGAGACAGCAAAGTCCGCAAACACTCATAGTGTTAGTTTAGTTTAGAGATAGGCAACAGGCCGGAAACGGGCCCTTCGGCCCACCCAGTCCGCAATTTGTAGCAATTTGAATATGTAAAGTCTGGTAATCCGGACACAACCATTATGGAATCCTAAAATCGACACAAAATGCTGGAGTGACTCAGCGGGACAGGCAGCATCTCAGGAGAGAATGAAGGGGCGAAGTTTCGGTTTGAGATTCTTCTTCCTAACTGGTTTATCCACGCGTCTGAAGAAGGGTCTGGACCCGAAACGTCGCCTATCTCCTTCGCTCCTTAGATGCTGCTGCACCCGCTGAGTTTCTCCAGCTTTTTGTGTAACCCTGGTTTATCCACGCACTTGCTAAAGAACATCATCATAGATTTGCATTTGCATTTGGAACCAACCCCCTCAGCTCAACTTCATGCCGACTGTGATGTCACCCAAGCTAATCCCATTTGCCTGGGTTAAGGCCCCTGTCCCACTTTCACCACCTAATTCACGACCTCTGCCGAGTTTGCCCTTGACATGCTCGCAGCATGGTCGTCACGAGGTCGTAGGTAGGTCGTAGTAGGTCGTGATGCTAGTCGTAGGTACTCGTGGCATCAAGTAGGTCGGGGCGTTTTTCTAGCCTGATGAAAAATGTCCACCAGTAAAAAAGGTCGTGAATTAGGTCGTGAAAGTGGGACAGGCCATTTAGGCCCATTCCCCTCGGCCCCTTTCCTATCTGTGAACCTGTCCAAATGTCGTTTAAATGCTCTAATTGCACCCACGTCTGCTACATCGTATGGCAACATGCCATGTACCCACCACCAAAACCCTTGCCCCTCGCATCCCTTCAAACTTCTCCCCTCTCATCTTAAACCTTCAAGGGCGGCACAGTGGTGTCGCGTTAGAGCGCCAGAGACCCGGGTTCGATCCTGACTACGGGTGCTTGTCTATATGGAGGTAATACGTTCTCCCCGTGACCTGTGTGGCCTTTCTCCAAAATCCTCGGTTTCCTCCCACACTCCAAAGACATGCAGATTTGTAGGTCAATTGGCTTGGTGTGGATGTGAAATGTCCCTAGTGTGTGCAGGACAGTGTTAATGTGTGGGGATCGTTGGTCAGTGAGGACTCGGTGGGCCGAAGGGCCTGTTTCCGCGCTGGATCTCTCAACTAAACTAAACTATGCACTTTTGAGTTGGACTTCTCATCCCTAATAAAAGGATACTAACCAGCTACCATATCTACGCCTCTCACAGTGTCATAAATCTCTATAAGGTCACAGTCTCCTATGTTCCAGTGAGACTAAACCCAGTCTCTCCGGATAAGTTTATGTTTATAAGTGATAGGAGCCATTCGGCCCATCAAGTCATGGCTGATCTATCTCTCCCACTCAACCCCATTCTCCTGCCTTCTCCCTGTAACTCCTGACACCCATACTAATCAAGAATCTATCTATCTCTGCCTTAAAATATCCATTGACCTGGCCGCCACAATCTTCTGTGGCAATTAATTCCACTGATTCAACCACTGATCAAAGAAATCCTTCTTCATCTTCCTAAAAGATATTCTGAGGCTGTGACCTCTAGTCCTGGACTCTCCCACTGGTGGAAACATCCTCTCCACATCCACTCTATCCAGGCCTTTCACTAGTTGTTAAGGTTCAATGAGGTCTGGGGGGGGGGGGCAGGGCAGGTATAGCCAGCTAACGTGATATATGATGCTGTTGGCTGCCTCCCAAGATTATGAATCAGGTTTGCAAATATTGCCAAATTAAGGTGCGGCACCTTGCAGAACACTGCCAGAGGGGATAGGTTAGTAGAGAAGTGCAGGGAAATGAGAGGTTACGTTGAATGCAGGGAAGAATGCTACTCTGGCAAAACGTACGACAAGTAATTAATAAAATGGGTCAGGATGCTTCCAGGAACCGTTGAGGAAAGTCAATACCCTAAGGAGGCAATTCATTTAGCCCAGATAAACTGAAGGGAATGTAAGCAAACGGGACAAAGACGGGATATAATGCTGCAGGGGACGGCATAACATGACAACAAATGGGACCAATCTGCACTTCTATATTGAGGCACATCTGATACAGGAAGTGCCCCCAAGATCTTTCAAGAGCTGGGCAGCAAGCAAAATAAATGTACTTTTGATTGATTGAAAGACATAGCTCGGAAACAGGCCCTTCGGCCCATCGATTACCCGTTCACAATAGCACTATGTTATCCCACTTCTGCATCCACTCCCTATGCACAACGAGGCCAATTATGCACACGGAGGCATCCCTTTCATTCTGATCTCTTCTGCAACCTCATACCCCACCCCAAGATTGAACAGTGCCAGAGACCCGGGTTCAATCTTGATCTCTATGTGGAGTTTGCACGTTCTCCCTGTGACCGCATGCATTTCCCCCGGGTGCACCAGTTCCCTCCCACGTTCAAAAGGGGTGAGAGGCACAGGTCAAACGTTTGGGGAGGTTATTCCAGTGCCCGTCCATGACATCCGATATTGGGGTGGGGTATGAGGTTGCAGAAGAGATCAGAATGAAAGGGATGCAAGCAATGCTGGAAGGTTGCAGGACTGGAGGTGGTTGCAGAGCAAGGCTACAGAGCAGAGGGATGAGAATCGTAATGTTAAGGCCTCGGCAGACCAGAAACCATTGGTGGGCCACAGGTAGGGTGGCCAACTTTCTCATTCCCAAATTTCCGACGGCAACTCGTTGACCGACTGGGCCGTGTTTGGGTGAATGATGAGTTGGCCCGGGTGCTGGACTGCACACAAAGCCCGGCTGGCGGGCCAGCTGAGGAGTTTTGGCCCGGGGGCCACGAGAAGTCCGGCGCCCCGTCCAACTCATGAACCGATGATCGGCCGTGAGAAGGAGGGGTGGTGGTGGCGGCGGTAAGCGAAGGTCTGAAGGTCGGACAGCTGGCCTAATGCTGGAGTAACAGCGGGACAGGCAGCATCTCTGGAGAGAAGGAATGGGATTTCGCCCAGGAAGGAAATTGGTCTGCCATCAGTCAACAAAGTAGATGAAACATGAAATTAAAGTGATGAGTGGAATAATGAAAGGCCTGTATAGAGTGGATGTGGAGAGGATGTTTCCACTAGTGGGAGAGTCTAGGACCAGAGGTCATGGCCTCAGAATTACAGGACCTTCCTTTAGGAAGGAGATGAGGAGGAATTTCTTTAGTCAGAGGGTGGTGAATCTGTGGAATTCTTTGCCGCAGACGGCTGTGGAGTCCGTCAATGGATATTTTTAAGGCAGAGATAGATAGATTCTTGGGTTACACAAAAAGCTGGAGAAACTCAGCGGGTGCAGCAGCATCTAAGGAGCGAAGGAGATAGGTGACGTTTCGGGTCGAGACCCTTCTTCAGACTCTTGATGAGATTAAGTGGAGAAGGCAGGAGAATGGGGTAGGGGAATACTCCCACCCACTTATAAAAAGCCTGAAGATGGGTCCCGAAATGAAACGTCACCTATCCATTTTCTCCACAGATGCTGCCTGGGGAGGGGGGCATTACAGAGATATCTATTTAAGACGGAAAAATAGGAAGGAGAAAAATAATTGACTGAGATTGAGAGCAGTCATTGAAATCCACCTGTAAATAGGCCCTGGAAAATATGGAAGTGACATAATGGTCAACAAGCTGTACTCTGGCTGTAAACTGAAACTGGTGAGGGGACGTTCAGCATTCAGTTGTCTGAGCATCTTTTAGTTTAGTTTACAGATACAGCACGGAAACAGGCCCTTCGGCCCACCAAGTCCTCACCGACCAGCGATCCCCGCACATTAACACCATCCTACACACACTAGGGACAGTTTTATATTGATTACAAGCCAGCTAACCTACAAACCTGTACGCCTTTGGAATATGGGAGGAACCAAAGATCTCGGAGACCATACAAACTCCACACAGACAGCATCTGTAGTCAGGTTAAACCCGGGTCTCTAGCACCGCTGCGACACCCCGCCTCTACAGTGGATCTATGTGAAGGCTGTAATTTGGAGTATATAATTTGAATTGTAATTCTAATACATTAGCAGAAGATACTGAAGCTTGAATGGGCACACTACCAGACTCAAGAACAGCTTTTCCCCCTCCGTTGTCAGGTTTCTGAATGGTCCTCCCATAAGCTATGATACAATCTGATTCATCTCTATGCTATTGAGACATTGGACTTTGTCTTTGAAAATGTGTGAGAAGGAACTGCAGATGCTGGTTTAAACCGAAGACAGACACAAAAAAAGCTGGAGTAACTCAGCGGGACAGACAGCATCGCTGGAGGTAAGGAATGGGTAACGTTTTGGGTCGGTCTGAAGAAGGGTCTCGACCCGAAACGTCGCCCATTCCTTTTCTCCAGAGATGCTGCCTCACCCGCTGAGTTACTCCAGCATTTTTGTGTCTGCCTTCGATTTTAGACCAGCATCTGCGGTTCTTTCTTCCACTCTACAGAGAATCCCGTAGCGCAAACACCAACGCACTCCCGCACCCCCCCTGTAAGCACTGCCTCGCTCTCGGGAACCCCTTGTAAATACCCACACAATCCCGGGACCCCCCCCCCCCCCCCCTCCAAAGACCGAAACTACCTGGAGACCCCTTATAATATGGAGACACTTCTGGGAACCCCCTGCACACACTGACACATTCCTGGGGAATCCCTGCACACACTGACACATTCCTGGGGAATCCCTGTACACACTGACACATTTTCGGAGACCCCTTTAAACACAGACACATCATGTCTTTGAAAATGGTGCATTACACTACTGAGAACGATATTCTGTTTGTATGTATGCACAGTATAATCTGATTTGACTGGATAGGATACAGAATAATGCTTCTGACTGTACCTTGGTAGTTACTACTGACAGACTCCTGCAGATTCTTTTATTCTCAAGGAGGAGATATCAAAGTCTAGGGGTCATATATTTAAGGTGAGAGGTGCAACGTTTACAGTGATGTGTGGTGCTAGTTTTTTTAGCATAGAGAGGTAGGTGCTTGGAATACACTGCCAGGGGTGAGAGTGAAGGGCGATACGATAGTGGTGTTCAAGATAGTTTTAGAGAGACACATGGAGATGCAAGGAAGGGAGGGATATGGATCACGTGCAGCCAGAGGAGATCAGTAGATCTTGGCATCGTGTTTGGGACAGACATTGTGGGGCAAAGGGCCTGTTCCTGTACTATAGGAAGGAAGTGCAGATGCTAGTCTACACCCAAAATAGACACAAAACAGATGTAGTAACTCAGGCAGCATCGCCAGAGAGAGGGAATGGGGGACGGAAAAGGAATAGGAAACGTCACAATAGACAATAGGTGCAGGAGTAGAGGCCATTCGGCCCTTCGAGCCAGCACCGCCATTCAATGTGATCATGGCTGATCATCCCCAATCAGTACCCCGTTCCTGCCTTCTCCCCATATCCCCTGACTCCGCTATCTATAAGAGCCCTATCAAGCTCTCTCTTGAAAGTATCCAGAGAACCTGCCTCCACCGCCCTCTGAGGCAGAGAATTTCACAGACTCACCACTCTCTGTGAGAAAAAGTGTTTCCTCGTCTCCGTTCTAAATGGCTTACTCCTTATTCTTAAACTGTGGCCACTGGTTCTGGACTCCCCCAACATCGGGAACATGTTTCCTGCCTCTAGCGTGTCCAAACCCTAAATAATCTAATATGTTTCAATAAGATATCCTCTCAGCCTTCTAAATTCCAGAGTATAGAAGCCTAGCCGCTCCATTCTGTCAGCATATGACAGTCCCTCCATCACGGGAATTTCCATAGCAAGAATGTTCTACCTCAAATTAGGGGACCAAAACTGCACACAATACTCCAGGTGTGGTCTCACTAGGGCCCTGGACAACTGCAGAAGGACCTCTTTGCTCCTATACTCAACTCATTCCATTTCCCCAATTCCATTTTTCCAGAGATGATGAGTGACCCACTGAGTTACTCCAGCGTTTTTTGCCCATCTCCACTGTTCTATGTTCTGTTAAGCCCCTGTCCCACTGTACGAGGTAATTCAAGAGTTCTCCCGAGATTTCCCCCTGATTCGAACTCGGAGAATGTCCATAGCGGGTCCGTAGGAGTTCGTGGATGTCTCGTAGCGGAATTTTTTTCATCACGAGTATTTTTTTACCCATGGACATTTTTCACAAAACGTTGAAAAAACGTCACGAGTTTACCGGATTTCCTGAGTACCTACCGTTACTCGTACGAGCCGCTACGAGACATCCACGGGCTCCTACGGACATTCTCCGAGTTCGAATCAGTAGAAAACTCGGGAGAACTCTTGAATTATGTCGTACAGTGGGACAGGCCCTAGTGTGCGCACAAACTAACACACAAATTCCAGAGGGTGGTGGGGTCGGTTGTCTTATTGGGGTGTATCTGCAGGGGGAGCTGAGCACCTCTGTCTCTTCCGTCAAGGCAAACCACCAGTGCAGGAGGAATGGAGGAGTGACGTGGAGCCCAGATCAAAGCAAGAGGAGGGGAAGCAGAAAGAAGAAGCCCGAAGTTGCTTTGGCGAGGGAGAGCTTCAGCCAGGAACTGCCGGGTCTGAGGGGGGAGTGTCCGCACACATACAGCTCCCTGCAGCCCAACCCAGCTCCCCCAGAGCAAGGCCAGGCCGGGCCCACCACCAGCAGGGTCACCCACGGGCAGTTCAGGGCAGCCATGGTGACGGTGGTCGACCAGACCGACCCCACGGACCGGCTGGAGTCGTTCTGTAAAATCGGAGAGGGCTCCACAGGCATCGTGTGTGCAGCCACTGAGAGACTCACCGGGCAAAGGGTGGCTGTGAAAATGATGGACCTGCGCACACAGCAGAGGCGGGAACTGCTGTTCAACGAGGTGATGGGGGGGGGGGGGGGTCTCTCTGCCTCCTGGCAGTTCCCTCGGGCCGCTGGGCTGACTGAGGGGTGGGTGGGATGGGGGGGGGGAGCAAGGGGTCGACGATGGGGGGGGCTGAGAGTGGGGACACGGCACACCATGGTGGTCGGGATGGCAGCCAGCTCCCAATACCGTGGCGAGAGAGGCGGAGGGCCCAGAGGGTCAAGAGGGGAGGATGGGGCAGTGAGGGGAGGGTTGATGGTGTGGGGTCAGTGAGTGAGGGGTCAATGAGTGAGGGGCCAGTGATGGGAGGGTCATTGAGGGGTTAGTGAGTGAGGGGTCAGTGATGGGAGGGTCATTGACGGGTTAGTGAGTGAGGGGTCGATGAGTGAGGGGTCGGTGGGGTCAATGAGTGAGGGGTCAGTGAGGGGAGGGTCATTGACGGGTTAGTGAGTGAGGGGTCAGTGATGGGAGGGTCATTGACGGGTTAGTGAGTGAGGGGTCAGTGATGGGAGGGTCATTGACGGGTTAGTGAGTGAGGGGTCAGTGATGGGAGGGTCATTGACGGGTTAGTGAGTGAGGGGTCAGTGATGGGAGGGTCATTGACGGGTTAGTGTGAGGGGTCGATGAGTGAGGGGTCGGTGGGGTCAATGAGTGAGGGGTCAGTGAGGGGAGGGTCATTGACGGGTTAGTGAGTGAGGGGTCAGTGATGGGAGGGTCATTGACGGGTTAGTGAGTGAGGGGTCGATGAGTGAGGGGTCGGTGGGGTCAATGAGTGAGGGGTCAGTGAGGGGAGGGTCATTGACGGGTTAGTGAGTGAGGGGTCAGTGATGGGAGGGTCATTGACGGGTTAGTGAGTGAGGGGTCAGTGATGGGAGGGTCATTGACGGGTTAGTGAGTGAGGGGTCAGTGAGGGGAGGGTCATTGACGGGTTAGTGAGTGAGGGGTCAGTGATGGGAGGGTCATTGACGGGTTAGTGAGTGAGGGGTCGATGAGTGAGGGGTCAGTGAGGGGAGAGTTGATGGTGAGAGGTCAGTGTGGGGGTCAGTGAGTGAGGGGTCGATGAGTGAGGGGTCGGTGGGGTCAATGGGGGGTCGGTAAGGGGTCAGTGAGAGGTCAGTGAGTGGGGGTTGGTGAGGGGTCAGTGAGGGGAGGGTCACTGTGTTAGGGGGGGTCACTGATAGACCAGCATGTTGGGCCAGTGATGGGTCAGCATGAGTGGGCCCGGTTTGCACAAGTGGGTCTGGGGTCTGCGATGGGAATGTCAGTGGGCTCACTGGTCAATGTAGGGGTCATTGGTTTGGGGTCAGTGGGGTTCAGGTAAATGATGGGGGGGGGCAGTGATGGGGGTCAACGAGGGGGGGTTCAGTGGGTTGAGAGGTTGGTGAGGGAGGATCGCTATGCATCAGGGGGGGTATGCAAGTGAGGCGGGGGTTCTCTGAGTCACGTTCCGTGGGTGCAGTCACTGACCAGCTCTGTGTCCTGGTTCATCAGGTGGTGATTATGCGAGACTACCGGCATGAGCATGTGGTGGACATGTACAGCAGCCACCTTGTGGGCGACCAGCTATGGGTTGTGATGGAGCTACTGCAGGGCGGTGACCTCACCGACATCATCCTACGGACCAGGTAACCATGCCCAGCCCAGCCCAGCATACAAACTGAATAGACAACCATCTCCCTGAGCATCTCCATAAGTGATAGGAGCAGAATTAGGCCATTCGGCCCATCAAGTCTACTCTGCCATTCAATCATGGCTGATCTATCTCTCCCTCCTAACCCCATTCTCCTGCCTTCTCACCATAACCCCTGACCCGCATACTAATCAAGAATCTACCTAAACATTGAATTTTCTCAATTCTGTTAACCCAGACTGCCCCTCCCCCTCCCCCTCCCCACCTCCCCCTCAGCCCTGGGGCCCTGACATTCCTTCTCCATCTCCCCCCCCCCCCCCCCCCACCCAAGTCGCACTAGCTTCTCATTTTCACACTACAAACAGCTTACAATGGCCTGCTTCCTTTATCATCGATACTTTTTTGCATATCTTTCATTCATTGTTCTTTATCTCCCCACATCACCGTCTATATCTCTCGTTTCCCTGATCCCTGACCAGTCTGAAGAAGGGTCTCGACCCGAAACGTCGCCTATCTCCTTCGCTCCTTAGATGCTGCTGCTGCACCCGCTGAGTTTCTCCAGCTTGTTGTGTAACCCAAGAATCTATCTATCTCAGCCTTAAAAATATCCGTTGACTTGGCCTCCACAGCCTTCTGCGGCAATGAATTCCACAGATTCACCACCCTCTAACTAAATATATTCCTTCTCATCTTCTTCCAAAAGGAACATCCTTTAATTCGGAGGCTATGCCCTCCAGTCCTAGACTCCCCCACTAGTGAAAACATCCTCTCCACATCCACTCTATTCTAAGACTTTCACTATTCAGTAAGTTTCAATGAGGTACCCCTTTATCCTTCTAAACTCCAGCGAGTACAGGCCTAGTGCCGACAAACGCTCATTATATGCTAACCCACTCATTCCTGGGATCATTCTTGTAAACCTCCTCTGGACCCTCTCCAGAGCCAGCACATCCTTCCTCAGATATGGTGCCCATAATTGCTGAAAATAGCCCAAATGTGGCTTGACCAGCGCCTTATAGAGCCTCAGCATCACATCCCTGTTTTGGTATTCTAGCCCTCTTGTAATAAATGCCAGCATTGAGTTTCCCTTCTTTACTAACCATTGTGGAGATTACTACCATCTTGCGGAATTAAGAACCACTGTTTAAAACTAATGGGCTGTCCATTTAATGCAGGTTTGAGATGATTTTTTTTTCTCATTGAGAATGGTGAATCCTTAGGACTTTTCTCAGATTTAGAAAATTGTTGAGCAGGCGGGTGAGTGGTAACCATGAGCAGTGAGGATGGAGACACGGAGCTAAGATAGACATAAAAAGCTGGAGTAACTCAAGAGGTCAGGCAGCATCTCTGGAGAGAAGGAATTGGTGATGTTTCGGGTCAAGACCCTTCAGGATGATATCAAAAACAGGAAGGCAGATTACTATCTAAATGGTGTCAAAAAGGGGAAGTACAATGGTATCTGGGGGTCCTTGTTCATCAGTTTATGAAAGTAAGCATGCAGGTACAGCAGGCAGTGAAGAAAGCGAATGGCATGTTGACCTTCATAACAAGAGGAGTCATGTATAGAAGCAAAGATGTCCTTCTGCAGTTGTACAGAGCCCTAGTGAGACTACACCTGGAGTATTGTGTGCAGTTTTGGTCCCCTAATTTGAGGAAGGACATTCTTGCTATTGAGGGAGTGCAGCGTAGGTTTACAAGGTTAATTCTCGGGATGGTGGGACTGTCATATTCTGAGAGAATGGAGCGGCTGGGCTTGTACACTCTGGAGTTTGGAAGGATGAGAGGGGATCTTATTGAGACATATAAGATTATTAAGGGTTTGGACACGCTAGATGCAGGAAACATGTTCCCGATGTTGGGGGAGTCCAGAACCAGGGGCCACAGTTTAAGAATAAGGGGGAAGCCATTTAGAACGGAGATGAGGAAACACTTTTTCTCACAGAGTTGTGGGTCCGTGGAATTCTCTGCCTCAGAGGGCGGTGGAGGCCGGTTCTCTGGATGCTTTCAAGAGAGAGCTTGATGGGGCTCTTATAGATAGCGGAGTCTGGGGATATGGGGAGAAGGCAGGAACGGGGTACTGATTGGGGATGATCAGCCATGATCACATTGAATGGCGGAATGGCCTCCTGCTGCACCTATTGTCTATTGTCTATTGTCATGGGAAATGGAAAGGAGAGATATAGACGGTGATATAGAGAGATTTAGAACAAATGAATGAAAGAAATGCAAAAAAGTAACGGTGATAAAGGAATCAGGCCCTTGTTAGTTGTGGCCCAAATGAAAATGAATTACAGAGAATGAGACTCAACAAGACAACTTTGAACCTAGCCCAATTACTTAGGTGGGTGAGGGGATGGAGAGTGAGGGGATGGAAGGGTTATTTGAAGTTAGAGAAATCAATATTAATACTGCTGGGTTGTAAGTTGCCCAAGAGGTGCTGTTCCTCCAGTTTGTGTTGAGTCTCACTCTGACAGTGGAGGAGGCCCAGGTCATGGTGGGGTTTGGAGGGGGATGGGAATGCTGCCTGTCCCGCTGAGTTACTGCAGCATTTTGTGTCCCGCCCTGCTCCCTTTTAAAAGCGCGGACACATTTGCATCCACCGCATATATTGGGGGGGGGGTGGGGGGGGGTTGTGTGTGTGTGTGTGTGTGTGTGTGTGTGTGTGTGTGTGTGTGTGTGTGTGTGTGTGTGTGTGTGTGTGTGTGTGTGTGTGTGTGTGTGTGTGTGTGTGTGTGTGTGTGTGTGCCAATAACAAGCTTGTAATGTTTAGATTAGAGATACAGCGCGGAAACAGGCCCTTCGGCCCACTGAGTCTGCGTCGACCAACGATCCCGGCACATTAACAATATCCTGCACACACTAGGAATTTGTTTTACATTTATATATATATATATATATATATATATATATAGTCAATTTACCTACAAACCTGTACGCCTTTGGAGTATGGGAGGAAACTGAAGATCTCGGAGAAAACCCACGCAGGTCACGGGGAGAACGTACAAACTCCGTACAGACAGCACCCGTAGTCGGGATTGAACCCGGGTCTCCGGCGCTGTAAGGCAGCAACTCTTATAGAAACTTACAAGATTCTTAAGGGGTTGGACAGGCTAGATGCAGGAAGATTGTTCCCGATGTTGGGGAGGTCCAGGACAAGGGGTCACAGCTTAAGGATAAGGGGGAAATCCTTTAGGACCGAGATGAGAAGGAATTTTTTCACACAGAGAGTGGTGGGTCTCTGGAACTCTCTGCCACAGAGGGTAGTTGAGGCCAGTTCATTGGCTATATTTAAGAGGGAGTTAGATGTGGCCCTTGTGGCTAAGGGGATCAAGAGGGTATGGAGAGCAGGCAGGTACGGGATACTGAGTTGGATGATCAGCCATGATCATATTGAATGGCGGTGCAGGCTCGAAGGGCCGAATGGCCTACTCCTGCACCTAATTTCTATGTTTCTATGTTTCTACTGCTGCGCCACCGTGACCGCCCATTTGACTCCGTGGCCAAATCTGTTTGTTTACATTCACAGTTGTGGACTGCAGATGGACAGATAGCTGTAGAAATGCTGTCAAACAAACTACTGGAGGGACTTGGCAGGTCCGGCAGCATCTGCAGTGCCGTCTCTTGTGTCGCTGTTGGTAGATGCACCAGATGAGCAGTCGCAGTCTGTTTCCCGGTATAATCAGCATTGTGGCATTTACAAGTACAAATGTAATGGGTTCACTCAGGGCAATGCAGAAAAGCAGGTGCATTGGTTTGGGAACAGCTCCATCCAAGACCGCAAGAATTTGCAGCGAATTGTGGACGCAGCCCAGACCATCACGCAAACTAACCTCCCTTCCATTGACCCCTGAGGAAGGATGTGCCGGCTCTGGAGAGGGTCCAGGGGAGGTTTACAAGAATGGTCCCAGGAATGAGTAGGTTAGCATATGATGAGCGTTTGACAGCACTGGGCCTCTACTCGCTGGAGCTTAGACAGTTGAGGGGGGACCTCATTGAAACTTGCAGTATAATGAAAGGCCTGGATAGAGTGGATGTGGAGAGGATGTTTCCACTGGTGGGTCTAGGACCAGAGGTCACAGCCTCAGAATTAGGCCATTCGGCCCATCGAGTGTACTCCGCCATTCAATCATGGCTGATCTCCGCCTCCTAATCCCATTTTCCTGCCTTCTCCCCGTAGCCCTTGACACCCGTTGTAATCAAGAACTTGTCTATCTCTGCCTTAAAAATATCCACTGACTTGGCCTCCACGGCTTCAGAATTAAAGGGCGCTCTTTTAGAAAGGAGGTGAGGAGGAACTTCTTTAGTCAGAGGGTAGTTAATCTGTGGAACTCATTGCCACAGAGGGCTGTGGAGGCCAAGTCAGTGGATATTTTTAAGGCAGAGGTAGACAAGTTCTTGATTAGAACGGGTGTCAAGGGTTATGGGGAGAAGGCAGGATAATGGGATTAGGAGGCAGAGATCAGCCAGGATTGAATGGCCGAGTGGAGTCGATGGGCCGAATGGCCTAATTCTACTCCTATAACTTGTGAACTTGTGAAACTAAGCTGAAACTGAACTGAGTATTCGAAGCTTCAGGGTCTTAGATAGTGTGACCTCAAAGGGCCCGATATAATTGAGTTCCACTACTTGCTGCCTTACAGAAAACATTATTTAATATATAACTTTATAATGTTGAACATGAAAATGAAAATGACCATCGTGGGAGTACTGTATGGTTTTGATTATTCCAATATAGAAAAGACGTCGGGGTGGGACGGTGGCAAAGAGGTAGAGCTACAGCCTTGCAGCACAGGGGACCCGGGTTCGATCCCGACTACGGGTGCCGTCTGTACGGAGTTTATTTGTTCTCCCCGTGACCTCTGTGGGTTTTTCTCTTGAGATCTTCGGTTTCCTCCCACACTCCAAAGACATGCAGGTTTGTAGGTTAATTGGCTTGGTGTAAATGTAAAAATTGTCCCCATTGTGTGTGTGGGATAGTATCAGTGTGCGGGGATCGCTGGTCGGTGTGGGCTGCAGGGCCTGTTTCCGCGCCCATATCTCTGAGCTACACTAAATGTAGATACAGTACAGCTGATAGATTCGCCACCTTTGGAACCGTAGCCAATTCTAGCTGTTGAGTTGAGGGTGAGTGAGTTGCCAACTGAAAATCAATTGAAATGTAGCAGGGCACACACTGTAAGATAGATAGCTTGATGCCAGGGAACAGGGAACCAGGCATTGAAGCTTCTGACATCCCTTCAGGTTTATTTCAGTTGAGTATGCAAAATGTGTGGAATGATTGCCAGCGATCTCACCGACAATTTGCCTGCTGTGGCTTGAGGTGTTGGTGTATTCCAGACATTGTGCATCCTTCAGCAGCCAGGGAGGTCGTTCAGTCAGCGTTTATTCCACGTCCCAGACATTTCTGATAATCACCTCCTTGTCCCTGGATTACCAGCTCCTGAACAGACAGTCACCCAGTCCCGCCCGCCAGCTTTCTAACAGCACAGAGCCGACCCTATCATTACCACTAACACCATTGTCAATCCAAGAGAGGTGCTTTGCAGTGAGTTCATGCGGATAAAGACAAGGGGAGAATCGGACGGGCAGCATCTCTGGAGAGAAGGAATGTCTGACTTTTCGGGCCAACACCCTTCTTCAACCTGATTCCTTCTCCCCAGAGATGCTGCCCGTCCCGCTGAGTTACTCCAGCATTTTGTGTCTACCAGCATCTGCAGTTCCTTCCTCCACAGAAAAGAATTGTGATGGTTTTGTCGTTTGACTGGGGATTAGGCATATATTTTGCAGAGGGCGTTTATTTGAAAGGTACAACATGGAAATAGGCCCATCGACCCATCAAGTCCAGGGCCGGCATTGATCATCTGTTTCCACTAGTTCTGTGTTATCTCATTTTCACATTCACTGCCGACACACCAGGGGCAATTTTCAGAAACCAATTAACTTACATCCACTGATGCAGGTGATCCGTATCTCTCCCTTCCCTGTATTAAATGCACACGTCTTTGGGATGTAGTGCTGTAATGCCCCCTGTCCCACTTAGGAAACCTGAACGGAAACCTCTGGAGACTTTGCGCCCCACCCAAGGTTTCCGTGCGGTTCCCGGAGGTTTTTGTCAGTCTCCCTAATGGTTGAAAGTGGTTTCCGTTTTTAAAATCGGTAATTTTTTTAGTCGAAGCCGGTTGCCATGCTAGTTGAAGGTGGTTGCCGGAGAACAAAAACCTCCGGGAACCGCACGGAAACCTTGGGTGGGGCGCAAAGTCTCCAGAGGTTTCCGTTCAGCTTTCCTAAGTGGGACAGGGGCATTAAGGGCCTGTCCCACCAGCATGCAACTCTATGCGATGAACATGATCAAACTCAAAGCGGGGGCCGCGCGGAGGTCGGGTGAGTGGCGAAAGCGAGGCGAACTTGGAGTGAAGTCTAAGGTAAGTTCGCCAGGCCAGAGAGGGGCACACAGAGAGGGGCACAGAGGCACACACACACAGAGGGCCACGGAGCCACACACATAGAGGGTCATGGAGGCACCTACAGATAGGTTCACGGAGGCACGATGTCGGGGCGGTGTGTAATGCGTCGAGGCGACTGCGAGCCGACAAGCCGTTGCCGCGTGGAATTTTTGGACATAGTCAGTTTTTCGGAGCCCCGCGCGGTGTCGGGACGAACTCGGGATGAACTCCGCACAATTCCGCACGGCTCCGGCGATCGAAGTGGGACCGGCCCCGCGACGCCGGACGGCTCAAGCGACCACGTTAGGTCGCGCTAATCGCATGTAGAGTCGCATGCTGGTGGGACTGCCCTTTAAAGTTCGATTTGCTTCAAACAGATAACAACACAAAAGTTAGCAATAATGTATTTATTTCGCCAGGCGGGTGTGGGAGGTCAGCTGTCACAGTATGTAAATACAGACTAAAGAGTGCCCCCTTTCTCCACACAAAGAGGTAAAACCCCAGAGGAAAACCACGCGGTCACAGGGAGAATGTGCAAACTCCAGTGCCCAAGGTCAGGTTCGAACCAGCTGCACCACTGTGCTGCCCCCTAACATGGTTTCCAGTCACTGAGGACCAGGTTTGTAGGATAATGATAATGGGGCAGCAGGGCGATGGCTACACACAGCAATGGGATTAACAAACTCATCAGGAAGGCTGGCTCCTCAAACTGCAGAGCATCCCGGACAATCCAGCTCACCCCCTCCATGACACATTGGTCAACCTGAGGAGCACCTTCAGCAACAGACTGGTTCCACCAAGATGCAGCACAGAACGCCACAGGAGATCCTTCTTCCCTGTGGCTATCAAACTGTATAACTCCTCCCCCTACTGTCGTGGAGGAGGCCGTTCGGCCCTTCAAGCCAGCACCGCCATTCAATGTGATTATTCAATGTGATCATCCCCGTTCCTGCCTTCTCCCCATATCCCCTGACTCCGCTATCTTTCAGAGCCCTATCTAGCTCTCTCTTGAAAGTATCCAGAGAACCGGCCTCCACCGCCCTCTGAGGCAGCGAATTCCACAGACTCGCCACTCTCTGTGTGAAAATGTGTTTCCTCGTCTCCGTTCTAAATGGCTTACTCCTTATTCTTAAACTGTGGCCCCTGGTTCTGGACTCCCCCAACATCGGGAACATGTTTCCTGCCTCTAGCGTGTCCAAACCCTTAATAATCTTATATGTTTCAATAAGAACCTCTCATCCTTCCAAACTCCAGAGTGTACAAGCCCAGCCGCTCCATTCTCTCAGCATATGACAGCCCCACCATCCTGGGAATTGTAAACCTACGCTGCACTCCCTCAATAGCAAGAATGTCCTTCCTCAAATTTGGTGAACATCGACACAAGTTTGCCATGCAACTGTATGTCTGACCAGTTGGAATCTCCCCTGCAACCCTGAAATAATAACTCACATACAAGATTAATAAGGGACTGGACACGCTAGAGGCAGGAAACATGTTCCCAATATTGGGGGAGTCCAGAACCGGGAGTCACAGTTTAAGTTTAAGAATAATGGGTAAGGCATTTAGAACGGGGACGAGGAAACACTTTTTCACCCAGAGAGCTGTGAATCTGCGGAATTCTCTACCTCAGAAGGCGGTGGAGGCCATTTCTCTGGATGTTTTCAAGAGAGAGTTAGGTAGAGCTCTTAAAGATAGTGGTGTCAAGGGATATGAGGAGAAGGCTGGAATGGGGTACTGATTGTGGATGATCAGCCATGATCACAGTGAATGGCGGTGCTGGCTCGAAGGGCCGAATGGCCTACTCCTGCACCTATTGTCTATTGTGTATTGTCTCTGTCTCCATAGATACCGACGGCCTACTGTGTGTTGGAAACGTTTCCTGTTCTTATTGCAGGCACGCTGCGGTTTTCTGTCTACTGCTGATAATGCAAGCCTGCCACACACCCTCACTGCACTCTCATTTTTCTGCATTAAATCACTGGTACAGGTTGAATGAGCAGCAGATCGCAACCATTTGCCTGTCCGTATTGAAGGCGTTGGCTTACCTGCATTCCCAGGGTGTGATCCACAGGGACATCAAGAGCTCCTCCATTTTGCTGGCGCTTGACGGGAGGGTAAGGACCCGCGGCCCTGGACCGAGTCCAGTGGACAGACACAAAATGCTGGCGTAGCTCAGCGGGACAGGCAACACCTCTGGAGAGAAGGAATGGGGGAATGGGCCACAATTTAAGAAAAAGGGGTAAGGCATTTAGAACGGAGATGAGGAAAAACTTTTCCACACAGAGAGTTAGTTGTGAGTCTGTGGGAATCTGGTCTCAACACTTCCTCGGACCTGATCCCTTCTCTCCAGAGATGCTGCCTGTCCTGTTGAATTTCACGAGCGTTTTGTGTCTATCTTTAGTGTAAACCAGCATCTGCAGTTCCTTCCTACACAGAGTGCAATGGTGTTAGTGGTCAGGTGAGGTGCAGGTTAGTAAGAGCCCAGTCTCCAGTCTCCATAGAACATGGAACAGCGTAGGAACAGACCCTTCGGCCCATTCTTAACAAGACCCTTAACAGCATTGCTGTGCAGAGGGATCTTGGTGTTCCAATTCATAGCTTGTTGAAGGTGGCATCACAAGTAGATAGGGTGGTAGGGAACGTGAATGGTGTACTTGTCTGCATTGCATGGGGCTTTATAAAGCCATGAAGTCACGATGCAGCTCCATGGGACTTTGGTAGACCACGTTTGGAGTATTGAAACATAGAAAATAGGTGCAGGAGTAGGCCATTCGGCCCTACGAGCCTGCACCGCCATTCAATATGCTCATGGCTGATCATCCAACTCAGTATCCCGTACCTGCCTTCTCGCCATACCCTCTGATCCCCTAAGCCACAAGGGCCACATCTAACTCCCTCTTAAATATAGCCAATGAACTGGCCTCAACTACCCTCTGTGGCAGAGAGTTCCAGAGACTCGCCACTCTCTGTGTGAAAAAAGTCTTTCTCATCTCGATCTTAAAGGATTTCCCCCTTATCCTTTAACTGTGACGCCTTGTCCTGGACTTCCCCAACATCGGGAACAATCTTCCTGCATCTAGCCTGTCCAACCCCTTAAGAATTTTGTATGTTTCTATAAGATCCCCTCTCAATCTCCTCAATTCTAGAGAATATAAACCGACTCTATCCAGTCTTTCTTCATAAGACAGTCCTGACATCCCAGGAATCAGTCTGGTGAACCTTCTCTGCACTCCCTCTATGGCAATAATGTCCTTCCTCAGATTTGGAGACCAGAACTGTACGCAATACTCCAGGTGTGGTCTCACCAAGACCCTATACAACTGAAGTAGAACCTCCCTGCTCCTATACTCAAATCCTTTACCCAAAGTATCGTGTGCAGTTTCAGCCTCCCCTTTACATGAAGTACATTGAGGCTTTGGTCAGGGTGCAGAGGAAGTTTACCAGAATGCTGCCAGGATTTCAGCTACAAAGATGCAGGAAGATTGTTCCCGATGATGGGGAAGTCCAGGACAAGGGGTCACAGTTTAAGGATAAGGAGGAAGTATTTTCGGATGGAGATGAGAAAAACATTTTTCACGCAGAGAGTGGTGAATCTGTGGAATTCTCTGCCACAGAAGGTGGTTGAGGCCAGTTCATTGGCTATATTTAAGAGGGAGTTAGATGTGGCCCTTGTGGCTAAAGAAAGTATGGAGAGAAGGCAGGTACAGGATACTGAGTTGGATGATCAGCCATGATCATATTGAATGGCGGTGCAGGCTCAAAGGGCCAAATGACTACTCCTGCACCTATGGTCTATGTGTCTATGCTTCTAACGAGAGGGAAAACTTGGATTGTTTTTCTGTGGAACGTCGGATGTTAAGGGAAACTTGATGGAAGTATATAAAATTACAAGAGGCGTAGATAGGATAGACAATCAGAACCTTTCTCCGAAGATGCAAATATCCAACATAGTTATAAGATGAGAGGGGGGTTAGTTGAATGGAGATGTGCGGGGAATTTTTTTACACAGAGTGGGTGGGGGCCTGGAACACATTGCCAGGGGTGGTGGTGGAAGCAGATATGATTTTTGCATTTAAGAGGCTTTTAGAAAGGCGCTTGGAAGTGCAGAGAATATGTAGGTGTATGGAACAAGGTAGTGGAGACAGAAACAATAACAACTTTTAAAAAACAGTTACATGGATAGGAAAGGTTTAGAGGACCGAATGTATGGACCAAATGCAGACAGGGGGAAGAGTATATATGGGCACCTTGGATAGCATGGGCAAGCAGGGCTGAAGGGCCTGTTTGCACATTGTATGTCTGTATCACTCTAATAGTGGGATATGGATTGCGTACAGGCAGATGAGGGCACTTTAACTTTAGTTTAGAGCGCGGAAACAGGCCCTTCGGCCCACCGAGTCCGCACCGACCAGCGATCCCCGCACACTAACACTATCCTACACACATTAGGGACAATTTGTACATATCTACCAAACCAAATTTACCCACAAACTGGTACGTCTTTGGAGTGTGGGAGGAAACCGAAGATCTCGGAGAAAATCCACGCAGGTCACGGGGAGAACGTGCAAACTCCACACAGACAGCACTCATGATCAGGATGGTTCCCGGGTCTCTGGCGCTGTGAGGCAGCCATAGCTGTACCGCTGTGCCACTGCGCTGCCCTGCTTTGCCTTGAGGCTTGAAGCATTGTTCACTTTAAACAGTGGCACGGCAGCCAGCCCTCTGTCCATCAGTGCTGCGTCAGTCTGGGTTTGGGGTGGAGGGCATTGGGAGAAGAGGATCGGGTTCCCACTGCTCCCTCCACTGGCCCCGTGAGGGAAATGGAATAGATTTCTGCACACACATTGAGAGCGGCTTGGTCCATTGTTTTGTAGAACCCGCTCTGTATTGCTCCCTAGCTCTCTCGCTCTCATATCCTCTCTCATATCCTCGCTCTCGTATCCTCGCTCTCATATCCATGTTCTCATATCCTCACTCTCATATCCTCACTCTCATATCCGTGTTCACATATCCACGCTCCATAGCCACACTCTCGTATCCTCGCTCTCATATCCTCGCTCTCATATCCTCGCTCTCATATCCTCGCTCTCATATCCTCGCTCTCATATCCACGCTCTCATATCCACGCTCTCATATCCACGCTCTTATATCCTCACTCATATCCTCTCTCTCATATCCGTGCTCTCATATCCTCACTCTCATATCCTCGCTCTCATATTCTCACTCTCGTATCCATGTTCTCATATCCTCTTTCATATCCTCACTCTCGTATCCATGTTCTCATATCCTCACTCTCAGATCCACACTCTCATATCCGTTCACATATCCACGCTCCATAGCCACACTCTCATATCCTCGCTCTCATATCCTCGCTCTCATATCCACGCTCTCATATCCACGCTCTCATATCCACGCTCTCATATCCTCGCTCTCATATTCTCACTCTCGTATCCATGTTCTCATATCCTCTTTCATATCCTCACTCTCGTATCCATGTTCTCATATCCTCACTCTCATATCCACGCTCTCATATCCTCGCTCTCATATCCTCGCTCTCATATCCACGCTCCATAGCCACACTCTCATATCCTCGCTCTCATATCCTCGCTCTCATATCCTCGCTCTCATATCCACGCTCTCATATCCACACTCTCATATCCTCACTCTCATATCCTCACTCTCATATCCTCACTCTCATATCCTCACTCTCATATCCGTGCTCTCATATCCTCGCTCTCATATCCTCACTCTCCTATCCTCACTCTCATATCCTCACTCTCATATCCGTGCTCTCATATCCTCGCTCTCATATCCTCACTCTCCTATCCTCACTCTCATATCCTCGCTCTCATATCCGTGCTCTCATATCCGTGCTCTCATATCCTCACTCTCATATCCTCACTCTCCTATCCTCACTCTCCTATCCGCGCTCTCATATCCACGCTCTCATATCCTCGCTCTCATATCCTCGCTCTCATATCCTCGCTCTCATATCTTCGCTCTCATATCTTCGCTCTCATATCCTCGCTCTCATATCTTCGCTCTCATAGCCGCGCTTTCATATCCTCGCTCTCATATCCTCGCTCTCATATCCTCGCTCTCATATCCTCGCTCTCATATCTTCGCTCTCATAGCCGCGCTTTCATATCCGCGCTCTCTCGCCCTCCCTTGCTCGTGTTCTCCTCACTCTTTCATAGAATCATAGAGTCATAGAGTGATACATTGTTGAAACAGGCCCTTCGGCCCAACTTGCCTACACCGGCCAACATGTCCCATCCACACTAGTCCCACCTGCCTGTGTCTGGCCCATGTCCGTCCAAGACTGTCCTATCCATGTACCCTTCCCTGTCATCTAAATCTGGTGTTACATTGTCTTCAGCTTGTTCTCATTCTATCTTTTCTCCCTCTCAGGTGAAGCTTTCAGATTTTGGATTCTGTGCGCAAGTAAACGAGGAGATCCCGAGTCGGAGATCTTTGGTTGGAACTCCCTACTGGATGGCTCCGGAAGTGATTGCCCGGTTACCGTATGGGCCAGAGGTATCCCGCGCTGTGTTGCAGATGTTGATGAGGTTGACGGTGATGTACTCCAGGGGCTGGCGATCCTTAGCGGAAGAGGGTAGCGTAACTACTAGGGTTGCCAACTGTCCCATATTAGCCGGGCCATCCCATATATACGGGACCGCCCTTGTCCCATATTTGACCGCTGCTACTCGGGTCGAGGGGACTGTCGGGTCGGAGCGCCGCGTCCGGCCCCGCCTCACCCGTCCCGACGTAGTGCAGCCCATGGAGTGCAGCAGCAGCAGTGCCTCGCCCGTGGCCCCGTCGGTCGGCAGCCCGGCCAGCTGTCCGACCTTCGGACCTTCGCTTACTGCCGCCACCACCACCCCTCCTTCTCACGGCCGATCATCGGTTCATGAGTTGGACGGGGCGCCGGACTTTGCGCGCGGCCCCCGGGCCAAAACTCCAAAGCTGGCCCGCCGGCCGGGCTTTGTGTGCAGTCCAGCACCCGGGCCAACTCATCATTCACCCACCCAGCCACGGCCGAGTCGGTCAACAAATTGCTGTCGGGAATTTGTCCCGTATTTTTTTTGACCTTTTGTCCTTTATTTGGGAGTGAGAAAGTTGGCCACCCCAGTAACTAGTGAGGGACCGGGTTTCAATGTCCTGGTTTCAGGATGATCCTTCATTACTTCATGGACATCAGACTGCCAGTTCTTACGGAGTGGTGTGCCCTACATGAAAATGCAGAGGAGTCATTATTGTTCAGCCTCCAAATCTGAGGAAGGACATTATTGCCATAGAGGGAGTTCAGAGAAGGTTCACCAGACATATTCCTGGGATGTCAGGACTGTCTTATGAAGAAAGACTGGATAGACTCGGTTTATACTCTCTCGAATTTAGGAGATTGAAAGGGGATCTTATAGAAACTTACAAAATTCTTAAGGGGTTGGACAGGCTAGATGCAGGAAGATTGTTCCCGATGTTGGGGAGGTCCAGGACAAGGGGTCACAGCTTAAGGATAAGGGGGAAATCCTTTAGGACCGAGATGAGAAGGACATTTTTCACACAGAGAGTGGTGGGTCTCTGGAACTCTCTGCCACAGAGGGCAGTTCATTGGTATTATTTAAGAGGGAGTTAGATGTGGCCCTTGTGGCTAAGAGGATCAGAGGGTATGGAGAGAAGGCAGGTACGGGATACTGAGTTGGATGATCAGCCATGATCATATTGAATGGCGGTGCAGGCTCGAAGGGCCGAATGGCCTACTCCTGCACCTAATTTCTATGTTTCTATTGCCACGTGTACCGGAGGTTTTCGTCGGTCTCCCTAATGGTCGAAAGTGGTTTCCGCTTCTTCTATGTTCCGGCGATTCCAAAAACCGCCGCGACTAAAAATAGGTTGCTGTTTTAAAAATCGGTCATTTTTTAGTCGAAGCCGGTTGCGATGCTAGTTGAAGGTGGTTGCAGGAGGTTGCAGGTAGTGGAAGGTAAGACCTCCCTGGTGGAATAAAACTGGGTGAAAAAAGGTCTTACCACCTTCAAAGTCTCTGGAGGTTTCCGTTCAGGCTTCCTAAGTGGGACAGGGGCATTAGAAGGAATGTCCACTGAGCGTTCGGACTGGGAGTGGAGCGTGAGACTTTCCCTTCACGTTGCAGGTGGACATCTGGTCACTGGGGATTATGGTGATGGAGATGGTGGACGGAGAACCTCCCTACTTCAGCGATAACCCCGTGGACGCCATGAAAATGCTCCGAGACTTCCCCGCTCCCAGGCTGAGGAAGGAACACATGGTCAGTACTTTGCATGGGGTTACATCTTTGTCGCAGTGGGTGGAACGGCCCCGAGAATCCAACCCTAAGGTCCAGGCCTGGGTCCACTCGAGGCCTCGATCTATGGCCTGAGATGGACAATCCCTGAGAACATCAGGGCAGGCTGGATGTTCTCCAAAAAAGTTAGCCAGTGGACAGCTGCTGCCCTCGGGAGTAAAGGATGTTCCTTTAGGCAGATGAGGAGGAGGGATTTCTTTCATCAGAGGGTGGTGAATCTGTGGAATTCTTTGCCACAGAAGGCTGTGGAGGCCAAGCCAATGGATATTTTCACCAAGGCGGAGATAGATAGATTCTTGATATTCTTGACGGGTGTCAGGGGTTGTGGGGAGAAGGCAGGAGAATGGGGTTAGGAGTGGAAGATAGATCAGCCATGATTGAACGGCGGAGTAGACTTGATGGGCGAATGGCCTAATTCTTCTCCTATCACATGAATTTATCAACGTTCCATAGAAACATAGAAAACTTGGTGCAGGAGTAGGCCATTCGGCCCTTCGAGCCAGCACTGCCATTCAATATGATCATGGCTGATGACCTAAAATCAGTACCCCGTTCCTGCCTTCTCCCCATATCCCCTGACTCCGCTATCTTTAAGAGCCCTCTCTAGCTCTCTCTTGAAAGTATCCAGAGAACTGGCCTCCACCGCCGAGGCAGAGAATTCCACACACTCACAACTCTCTGTGTGAAAAAGTGCATCCACATCTTCGTTCTAAATGGCCTACCCCTTATTCTTAAACTGTGGCCCCTGGTTCTGGACTCCCCCAACATCGGGAACATGTGTCCTGCTTCTAGCTTGTCCAAACCCTTAACAATCTTATATGTTTCAATGTCCCCTCTCATCTTTCTAAATTTCAGAGTGTACACGCCCAGCTGCTCCATTCTCTCAGCACATGACAGTCCCGCCATCCTGGGAATTAACCTTCGCTGCACTCCCTCAATAGCATGAATGTCCTTCCTCAAATTAGGGGATCAAAACTGCAAACAATACTCCAGGTGTGGTCTCACAAGGGCTCTGTACAACTGCAGAAGGAGCTCTTTCGTCCTATACTAAGAATGTCCTTCCACAACTAGTACTAGGCTTGAAGGATTTGACAAAGCTCAGGAAGCAAAAGGATTTTGCCTTTCATAGCAAAAGGATTTGATTCATAGCAAAAGGATTTGAGTATAGGAGCAGGGAGGTTCTACTTCAGTTGTATAGGGTCTTGGTGAGACCACACCTGGAGTATTGCGTACAGTTCTGGTCTCCAAATCTGAGGAAGGACATTATTGCCATAGAGGGAGTGCAGAGAAGGTTCACCAGACTGATTCCTGGGATGTCAGGACTGTCTTATGAACAAAGACTGCATAGACTCGGTTTATACTCTCTAGAATTTAGGAGATTGAGAGGGGATCTTATAGAAACTTACAAAATTCTTAAGTGGTTGGACAGGCTAGATGCAGGAAGATTGTTCCCGATGTTGGGGAGGTCCAGGACAAGGAGTCACAGCTTAAGGATGAGGGGGAAATCCTTTAGGACCGAGATGAGAAAGATTTTTTTCACACAGAGAGTGGTGGGTCTCTGGAACTCTCTGCCACAGAGGGTAGTTGAGGCCAGATCATTGTCTATATTTAAGAGGGAGTTAGATGTGGCCCTTGTGGCTAAGGGGATCAGAGGGTATGGAGAGAAGGCAGGTACGGGATACTGAGTTGGATGATCAGCCATGATCATATTGAATGGCGGTGCAGGCTCGAAGGGCCAAATGGCCTACTCCTGCACCTAATTTCTATGTTTCTAAGTTTCTATGTTTCTATGGAAGGTGATGGGATCATCAGACAGAGGGGAGATGAGATTTCTCCACCCCTTCCACTTAAGGGGCAAGTCGAGAGCACAGTTGAGGTGGTGGGCCGTGATGTGCGAGAGTGTGAGTGTGGATCAGAAGAGGTGTCAGCTGGTGGCCTGAAGAGTGCCAGGGAGGGAGAGGCTCGTACACGAGCCTGTGAACTGTAGTCGGTGTCGCAAACAGTCGGCCCGCAATTTGGGAATGACTTTGACTGGAGGTTGTTGTTGTCCCGTTGCAGGCATCCCCGATCCTTCGGGATTTCCTGGGCCGGATGCTGATCCATGAAGTGGAGCAAAGAGCCACATCGGCGGAGCTCCTGGAACACCTCTTCCTGCTGCAGGCCGGGCCTCCAGACTGCATGGTACCCCTGATACAGCAGTGTAATCAATGGTGAGGAGCACACGGCGGTCTGGCCAACAGCCCCGGGCGCGGCCCTGAGGCGGGGGAGGCGAGCAGCCCAGCTACCGGGCCTGGGGGAGATGAGTCCCAGGGATTCCACGTCTGGGTCGGGATGAGTCCCAGCGGGATGAGTCCAAGTGAGATGGTCCTCCAAGGGTGGGGAACCATCTCAATCCAGGCAATGCAAGGCAGTGGAGACCACCAGGTGACTGGACAGTTGCAACCTCTCCGGTTGACCCTCACTGGAGGGCATTTGCAAGTGAATAATGCAGATGCTCTGGAAGTGAACGCTCTGATATGTGGACTGATTATATTGGAACTGCCTCGTTTGGGCTGGACGCCAATACTTGGAGGCTTGCACGGAGATGGTGACTAACACTGTCACTAGCGTACAGCGCCTTAGACCTCTGGACACTGTGAAGAGCTTTGCCCCAAATATCATCTTTCTAATAATGTATCCTGTATTTAATTAAATTGCTGGAAGCATCTTGCGGTGTTACTTTGCTGTTGGTAGGATTGCTGCCATCTCATAGAGGTGGATGTAGGTTTATCACGAGTTTCCTGTTTGTCAGCTGCCTCACTGCTGAAGCTGGGTCTCGACCTGAAACGTCGCCCATTCCATTCCTTCCAGAAATGCTGGCAGACTGGCAGTTACTCCAGCTTGTGTGTGTCTCATCGCTTCAGAATCCTGGGTTGGATATGGACCTCGGGCGTTGCCTGCTCGAGGTTTGGCGTTTCTCCCCGTCACCGCAAGGATTTCCCCCCCACGATCTCCTGTTTCCCTTCCACATCTCAATAGCCGTGCGGGCTGGTGGGCTAATTAGCCGCTGCATATTGCTCCCCAGAGTGTGGGTGAGGGGGGTAGAATCTGGGAGCAGGTGATAGAAACATAGAAATTAGGTGCAGGAGGAGGCCATTTGGTCCTTCGAGCCTGCACCGCCATTCATTACGATCATGGCTGATCGTCCCCAATCAATAACCCGTGCCTGCCTTCTCCCCATATCCCTTGACGCCACTAGCCCCTAGAGCTCTATCTAACTCTCTCTTAAATCCATCCAGTGACTTGGCCTCCACTGCCCTCTGTGGCAGGGAATTCCATAAATTCACAACTCTCTGGGTGAAAAACGTTTTTCTCACCTCAGTCTTAAATGACCTCCCCTTTATTCTAAGATAGGAATGCAGGGAGAATAAAATAAATGTTTGGGCAGCTCACACCCCAGCGGTATGAACATTGACTTCTCCAACTCCAGGTAACCCTTGCTTTCCCTCTCTCTCCATCCCTTCCCCCTTCCCAGTTCTCCTACCAGTCCAACCGTATTTTATTTAAGAAAGAACTGCAGATGCTGGAAAAATCGAAGGTAGACAAAAAATGCTGGAGAAACTCAGCGGGTGAGGCAGCATCCATGGAGAGAAGGATTAGGTGATGTTTCAGGTCTGAAGATGGGTCTCGACCTGAAATGTCGCCTATTCCTTCTCTCCATAGATGCTGCCTCACCCGCTGAGTTTCTCCAACATTTTGTGTCTACCAACTCCATTCTATCTCTGTTAGCTTTGTTGTTACCTTCTCCCAGCTATCAATTATCCATTTTACATTTTCCATGATCTCCATCCTTTGCCCTGTTTTTACACCTTCCCATCCATCCATCCATCCATCCATCCATCCATCCATCCATCCATCCATCCATCCATCCATCCATCCATCCATCCATCTCTCTCTCTTTTTTCCCTTTTCCAAAAACTTTATTCAACACAATCATATAATACAACACATCAAAACATAATCAAAAATCACACTATAACAAACAAATCATTGTAGTACAACAGTACATTCATTGTTTACAATAGTCTCATCCCCACGCGGTGACCAGCGTTGATGGAAGGCCTCCAGCGTCCCCGTGGACACCGCGTGTTCCCTCTCCAGGGACACACGTGCACGGACGTAGGCCCGGAAGAGGGGCAGGCAGCCGACTCTAGCCTAACCATCGACCGCCCGCTGCCTGGACCCACGAATGGCCATCTTGGCCAGGCCCAGGAGCAAACCGACAAGTGAGTCCCCCCCCCCCCCCACACTCGACTCTCCCCACTCCCTGCCTTATGTCCGAACACCAGGATTGTGGGACTAAAATGCAGCCAGAACTTGAAGAACAACCCCTTCAGATATTGGTACAGGGGCAGTAACCTCTCACACTCCATATACACATGGAACACGGTCTCCTCCTCTCCGCAGAAAATACATGCGGCAGACGAGCCCGTGAACCGGCTCAAAAGTTTATTACGAACCACCGCTCCATGCAGCACTCTCCACCCCAGGTCCCCAATATAAAGGGGTACGACTCCCTTATAGAAGGACCCCCACTGGGGACCCCCCCCGCCTTCGGATGGTAACACCGTCCGCCATGGTGAGTCAGGACGGGAGACGAAGGCACGGTGGTTCAGAATGTGCAGGAGCATCCTATACAGTGCGCGTCTCTTCGCCTCATGAAATGGCATGCTGGTCATCTCAGAAAGGCAGCTCAGATTATGTGGAGCCGGAGGCCGAGAAATATCCCGGAGCCTAGGCCCGATGAGCAGATCTGACGGAGCGGGGGTAAGCTTTATCTGAACCACTCTAGGCTCGCGCCTCTCCTCGACACCCACCATGACAGGGTGAGGACCGGCCACACCCGCAGCCACAACATCCCCCTCCCCTCGTGGAGCAACACTCTGGCTGCAAACAGCCAAATTCCTCACTCTTAGCACATCCCGGTAGAAGACAGGCAAGCCCCTTAGAGCGGGTCGACTGATGCCCGCCACCGGGAGCCGCGAGACCCCCCTTAGGCAACGACCCTGACGGAAAAAATATGTGGCCAGAGCGTGCCATCTGGGAGGGTTCTCTACATACATGTATCTCCGCAGAGTCCTGAGTCGGAGAGCCGCCACCTGGGTACGCACGCATACCAAGGACTGGCCGCCCTCCTCTAACGGGAGACTCAGGACCGCCGCGGAAATCCAATGCTTCCTATTTCCCCAAAAGAAATCTACCAGCTTCTTCTGTAAAGCAGTTACAAATATAGAGGGCGGGACAAGAGTAGCCAGCCGGTACCATAACATGGAGGCCACCAGCTGGTTTATAACCAGCACCCTCCCCTGAAAGGAGAGAACTCCAAGCAGGCCTGACCAGCGCCCCAGCCGGGCAACCACTTTCGTCTCCAACTCCTGCCAGTTTGCCGGCCAAGCATCCTCAGTGGGGCTCGGGTACACCCCCAGATAGAGGAGGTGTGTGGTGCTCCACGCATACAATGCCATCTACTCCGGCAGGGAGTCTACCTGCCACTGACCCATTAAAAATCCAGAGCACTTACTCCAGTTAATCCTAGCAGAAGATGCAGCCGAGAAAATCTCCTGGCAGTCACGCATCCTCCGCAGGTCACCAGGATCAGTGAACATAAGAAGCACGTTATCGGCATACGCCGATAGAATCACCTCAACCCGCGGGCCAGGTAGGGCCAGGCCTGTCAACCTCCTCCGAAGAAGACACAGGAACGGCTCCACACAGACCGAATACAACTGGCCCGACATAGGGCACCCCTGGCGGACCCCCCTCCCAAAATGAAAAGGAGACAACAACGCACAAATTAACCTTCACAAGGCACTCCACAGCAGCGTACAAAAGCCGGACCCGGGCCACGAAGAGCGGTCCAAACCCAAACGCTTGCAACATCCCGAATAGGTATTCATGCTCCACCCTATCAAAAGCCTTCTCCTGATCAAGAGACAGAAAAGCAGCTGACTCACCAGTACCCTGGACTAAATGAATCAGGTCCCTAACCAGGTGGATGTTATCCTGGATGGACCGGCCAGGGACTGTATAAGATTGATCAGGATGAATCAATTGATGCAGCACGGAGCCCAGGCGATTAGCCATTGCCCGCGCAAAAATTTTATATGTGCATAGGAGAGAGACTGGACGCCAGTTCTTCAACAAACGGAGTTCGCCCTTCTTAGGCAGCAAGACAACAACCGTCCTACGCCACGAGAGAGGCATCACTCCAGTCGCCAGGTTCTCCCCCAGAACCAACATGTAATCAACCCCTAGGATATCCCAGAAAGCTCTAACAAACTCCACCGTCAACCCATCCAGCCCGGGGGACTTACCCCTCCTGAGCTGATGCAAGGCACGAGTCAACTCCTCCAAAGATAAGGGGCCATCAAGAAGATCAGCCTCCTCCCTATCTACAGTCGGTAGACCCTCCCACAGATCTTGCTGAGCCTCCACACTAAATCCTTCCGCAGAGAACAGGGACCCATAAAAGGACCTAACCAAGGCATTGATCCTCTCTGGATCAGTGACAGAGGAGCCGTCATCTGCAAGCAACTCCACGAGCTGTTTACGAACTCCCCGCCCCTTCTCCAGAGAGAAAAAGAAAGGCGACGCTCGGTCCAGATCGTGCAGCATCTGGACCCGAGACCTCGGGACCGCTCAAGCAGCAGACTCCTCAAAGCCTCCTCTTCCTCTGAAACTCTCCCCATTCGCTAGACTCTTCACCAAACTGACCCAGGCGAGACTCAGCGTCCAGTATCTCCCTCTCAAGCTTCTCGACCGCTGAGTCCCGCCTTCAAGTCGACCCCCATGTATATTCCTTACAAAAGAGACGGATGTGAGCTTTACCCACATCCCACCACTGCCTAAGGGAAGAGAAGCACCTCTGCCTCTCTCTCCACTTCACCCAAAACCGAGTGAATGACTCCCGGAAACACCGATCCTCCAGTAGCCTGTTGTTGAAGTGCCAGTACGCGGACCCAGCCCGAGCGTACGCTGGATTAAAATCCACACGCACCAGACAGTGGTCCGAGCACGGCACCAGCCGCATTGAGGCCGCTGAGACACGGGAAACAAACGCTCGGGAAATATAAAACCGATCAATGCGGGAACCACCCCCCTCAGACCTCTGCGAAAAAGCAGTGGAATCCGGGTGAAGGTCCCTCCAAGCATCAACCAACTCAAAGGAGTCAATCAACCCTCTCAGCTTCTTTGCTACAGCAGGCGCACACTGAGTACCAGAACGGTCCCGCACCTCAAGTGTGCAATTAAAGTCCCCACCAAGGAAGACACACTCTCCCCTATCAATAGTGCCCAACAGAGCATTCACCTCCTGAAGTAGGCCGGCCTGCATCGTGCCGGAGCTAGGGGCATACACGTTAATGAAATGCAACGGCATGCCATCCAGGCTCACGGCCAGATGGAGCAAACGTCCTGGCACCACTTCCTCCACTTTTAAAATGCTTGGCAGAAAATTTGGGGCCAACAGAAAAGCCACCCCACTCGAATTTGAGCTGAGATGGCTCATATAAACCCTCCCTTCCCACTCCAGTTGCCAGGTAGGTTCATCACTAGCAACGGTATGTGTCTCTTGCAGATAACAAACTGCAAATCTCCCCTAGGGCTGATAAGAGCTGAAATCTTCGAAAACTCGCTCTACTCCCATTTAAATTTAATGTCGCTACTGTGAATGTGTAGGCACATTAGATTGAGACCCTCACACTCCCTGTAGTCCCAAGAACTCCTTTTCTGAGGACCTTCAAAAAACCCCGAAACTGCCCCAAATCCGAGTCAGAAAGACCACTATCCTTGTTACTAAGGATAGCCTCGAGACTCGCCTGCAAATCTAGACAGTCCCCCCACCGCCTTGTAGCAGCAGACCATAATGTTTTGGGAGCACGACTTGTTTTTAGGAACTCTCGCACCTCAACAATAAGCTTCGCCTCAGACACGGCCTTGGAGTCTGGGCTCACATCCAACCCGCTCGCACCTGAATCAACAACCCCAGAAAGACCAGAACTCTGACAAATCACTCTCTGTGCCACACCCACTGGCCGCATCGCTGTCCCCCTCCTCAGCCATGACACGACCCCCCGGATCAATGCTGGGGGTGGGTCCCGACACCCCTGCCTGACACTCGCAGCCCTCTGAATGGCAGGGCTCCTGCACGCTACCATCACCCTCCTCTTCTGGGCCTGGGGAAGCAACAACAAGAGGCATCCCCAGGGCCTGTGGAACACTGGCACCCTCGGAGTCTGAAAGAGGATCACGACCCATAACAGCCCTGACCTCCACATCATCCAGAGTGCCCTCTCCACAGGCATCACCCAGAGAATCACCACCTGCTATTAAACTCACCCCAGACAGCTCATCCGGTGAGGCATCCCGCCCCCCAGCACCTCCACTGGCACTGATATGGAGCACAGACTTGAACGACAACACCCCCGAACCTCCCCCCTCGGGCTGACTCTGCACATCCCCCGTCTCAGGGGGCACACCACCAGGGGAGCCAACCACGTCAACTAGCGTGCTAGCACCCTCAGTAGGCCTCTGAAACGAGGGGACCTCGTCCGACCCAGAGGGCACACACCCAAGGGAGCTAACCCCAACACCCGATGAGATAACTCCCTCGGAGGGCCCCTGAGATGAAGGGACAAACTCCCGCCCAGAGGACACAACTCCACCAGAATCAACCTCAGCACCTGGTCCTGTGACACCCGCTGAAGATCCATGAAAAGAAGGCCCAACCACCAACCCAGAAGACACCAGTTCAAGACCTCCAGCCACATCAGTGGTGGAAAGCCCGGAGAAAGACATCCCCCTAGCTTTGGACCCACGCCCTTCCTCATCTTCACCAGGCAAATGCCTCCTTTTTGTCCCGCTAGCATGCGAAGGTACGGTAACCTCCATAAAGGAAGGGTCATCCGCCTCCACATTACCCCCGTCCACCTTGCCACCCGCACGTTTTGGCTCCCCTGCCCCCTTCTGAACCACCTCAACTCCTTGCTGGGCCCCAGCAGGTGCAATCAGCACCTCACTGGAGCTGCCAGGCGCCCCTTGGATGGTCACAGAACTCGGCAGGTGCACACTCGATTGCATTGGACTCGCTCGGGCGGCCTTTCTCCTCTCCTTCCTCTTGATCTTCTTCCCCTGCTTCTCCCAAATCCCCCCCCTCTCCTCTTCCCTCATCCTGTGCCCCACCTTCAGCCGCCGCCACAGGCGCAGGATGCGGGGGGCGTGGGCTATCGCTGCCCAGGGTCCCCAAAGCAGAACCTGCGGACCCGGAAGGATTATCACTGCCGCCCCGGATCACCAAGGCAGAGCTGGCAGCCCTAGCCGGGTCAGCAGTACCACCCCGCGCCGCTGAGGTTTGACTTTCAAGGATTTTGCCATTGGAGAAGGTATAGAGGCAGAGGGGCTTCATAGTTTAACTTATCGTTGGGCTGTTGAAGCTTTCCTCTGGTCTGGGAATCCTCTACCAGTGTGAAAATTCCTGAGTTCTCCACATTGTCGAGGGTGCGGTTGTCGTTGACGGACTGCCAAGAGTGCCTGGAGATCGAGGGTACGAAGATCGCGGTGTCTTTGTCGTTTTTGGCACCGTTTCTCTGCCCTAAAGTCATTTTGCTCAGTGCGGCTGCCTGGCTTGATGTGAAGAAGGTACTTTTGCTTCCGGCGAGACTGGGATTGAGCTTCCCAAAAGCTGCTCTCGGCTGTGGACAATACTCTAAAATGCGGCCTAACCACATAAAAGCTGCCTCATGACTTCCTGCCTCTTGTATTCAATTCCTCGACATATGAAAGCAATGCCTTCTTTACCATTCTACTTACCCACTTGTATTGCCAATTTCAGGGAGTTACGAACTTGGACTCTAAGATCCTTCTACACACCAACATTGCTGAGGTTCATGCCATTAATTGTATATTTTCCACTTATATTTGACCTACCAAAGTGACCTCACACCATCTGCATTTCTCTGCCCATTCCTGTAGCTGATCTATAACCCCTCTCCTTACATTGACGGCCTCCCTCACAGTACCTGACCCCAGCAATCTTTGTGTCACCTACAAATTTACGAACCAACCAGTCTACATTTACGTCCTATATAGGAATTATATATCACAAACAGCTCACATCAATGCCAAACTCCACTGGTCACAGACCTCCAGCCTCCAGGCCTTCATAACATGAGGAGTGGACTATCGGAGCAAAGAGGCCCTTCTGCAGTTGTACAGGGCCCAAGTGAGATCACACCTGGAGTGTTGTGTGCAGTTTTGGTCTCCAAATTTGAGGAAGGACATTTTCACTATTGAGGGAGTGCAGCGTAGGCTCACGAGGTTAATTCCCGGGATGGCGGGACTGTCATATGTTGATACAATGGAGCGAATGGGCTTGTATTCACCGGAATTTAGAAGGATGAGAGGGAATCTTATTGAAATACATAAGATTATTAAGGGATTGGACACGCCAGAGACAGGAAACATGTTCCCGATGTTGGGGGAGTCCAGAACCAGGGGCCACAGTTTAAGAATAAGGAGTAAGCCATTTAGAACGGAGATGAGGAAACACTTTTTCACAAAGAGAGTTGTGAGTCTGTGGAATTCTCTGCTTCACAGGGCGGTGGAGGCCAGTTCTCTGGATGCTTTCAAGAGAGAGCTAGATAGGGCTCTTAAAGATAGCGGAGTCAGGAGATATGGGGAGAAGGCAGGAACGGGGTACTGATAGGGGATGATCAGCCTTGATCACATTGAATGGCGGTGCTGGCTGGAAAGGGCCAATGTGCGACTCCTGCACCTGTTGTCTATTGAAAGTTGTCCATCCACCGCATTCTCCTGCCTTCCATCAGTAAACCAGTTCCAAAACCATACGGCCAGGTCGCTGTGAAGGCCGTGCATCTTAATCTCCTGGATCAGCCTACTAGAGGGAACTTTATCTGCATCTGCTGCCTGAGCTGCTGAGTTCCTCCAGGAACACAATTTTTCCTCTGAAATATTGTTACTTCTCGCCACATCCTCTGGCATTTCATGGCAGATACCCGTCACTCTCCGCGTGATAAATATTACCCCTCAGTTCCCCTTTAAATCTGCTCCCACTCACCGTAAACCTATTTTCTTGATACCCCTACAATGGGAAACGATTCTGGTGATTCACCCTATCTATACCTCTCATCATTTTATATATGAATATATATTGAAACTATAATCAGATCAGAAGCCAAACTCTTTCTGTGAGGTCACACTGGGCAGTCTACGTTTGTTTAGTTTACTTAGTTTAGAGATACAGCACGGAAACAGGCCCTTCGGCCCACCGAGTCCGCGCCGACCAGGGATCCCCGCACACTAACACTATCCTACACACACTAGAGACCATTTTTACCTTTACTCCAAGGCAATTAACCTACAAACCTGCACGCCTTCGGAGTGTGGGAGGGAACCGAAGATCTCGGAGAAAACCCACGCAGGTCACGGGGAGAGAACGTACAAACTCCACACAGACAGCACCGGTGGTCAGGATCGAACCTGGGACTCTGGCGCTGTAAAGCAGCAGCTCTACCGCTGCGTCACCGTGACCTCCCCAGCCCTGCAACGTAATGAAGGGGCAAATATCAGGGCTCCAAATTGCTCACGGCACTCGATGACTGGGCCATCCACTTGAACTACAAAATGCCCTTTAATTCCTGATGAAGGCCAGTGTTGGGCAGGCATCACAGCTGCAGTCTGAGCTGACAAAGTGACTCAGTTGTTTGGAGGTTTATTTACATATTGCAATGTGTGTGTTTCTATCAAAATATATACAAAAAACAAATTCAAATTTATATTTGCCCGGCACCCTTGGGTGCTAGAGGCGTCCAAGAAGTCGGAGGACACGGCCTGCCCTGTCCCCAGGGACACCCGGCCGGCCGGGGACACATTAGCGGAAGAGGGGCAAGGTCGGCCGGCTCAAGTGCAATCTCACCAGCTCGATGCCTGCACCTTCACCAGGGCCCCGGAGCAATGACGACAAGTTCCTTCTGGCCAACTTACCTCTGCCGACAGGCACCATCTCTGGAGAGAAGGAGTGGGTGAATTCAGACCGAAGAAGGGTCCCGACATGAAACGTCACCCGTTCCTTCCCTCCAGAGATGCTGCCTCCTGTCCCGCTGATGTTACTCCAGCATTTTGAGTTGAGTTGAGTTTAAAAAAATGTTTTGAAAGAAATTGGGCACCTTGCGTTCATACAGAAAATAAAATACACAACACACAATGAACAGATATTTAACATCCACAACAGTGAGTCTACCAGGCTCCTCCTCACCGTGATGGAAGGCAAAAGGTCTTAAAGTCTATTTTTAGTGCCTCTCTTCGGTGTAAACCAGTACCTGCAGTTCCTTCCTACACATGCAACAGACCCACTAATGCATTGCTGTTCAACACTCTCTCAGAGCAGATTATAGAAATAAGGGCTTGATGGCCACTTGCATTACTGAATGTTAAAGAAGGAGCTGCAGATGCTGGAGAATCGAGGGGTACACAAAAGGCTGGAGAAACTCAGTGGGTGCAGCAGCATCTAAGGAGCGAAGGAGATAGGCGACGTTTCGGGTCGAGACCCTTCTTCAGACTGGTCAGGGATCAGGGAAACGAGAGATATAGACGGTGATGTGGAGATAAAGAACAATGAATGAAAGATATGCAAAAAAGTATTGATGATAAAGGAAACAGGCCATTGTAAGCTGTTTGTAGTGTGAAAATGAGAAGCTAGTGCGACTGGGGTGGGGGAGAGATAGAGAGAGAGGGAATATGAGGTGCTGCATCCGTTGCTCCAGATGCCAGCTGATCTACATCGGTGAGACCAAGCGGAGGCTGGGCGATCGTTTCGCCGAACACCTCCGCTCGGTCCGCAATAACCAACCCGACCTCCCGGTGGCTCAGCACTTCAACTCCCCCTCCCATTCCGTATCCGTATCCGACCTCTCGGTCCTGGGCCTCCTCCACGGCCAGAGTGAGCAACACCGCAAGTTGGAGGAACAGCACCTCATATTCCGCTTGGGGAGTCTGCATCCTCTGGGCTTAAACGTTGAATTTTCTCAATTCTGTTAACCCTGGCTGCCTCCTCCCCTTCCCACCTCTCCCTTAACCCTCGGGCCCTGGCATTCCCTCTCTCTCTCTATCTCTCCCCCATCCAAGTCGCACTAGCTTCTCATTTTCACACTGCAAACAGCTTACAATGGCCTGTTTCCTTTATCATCGATACTTTTTTGCATATCTTTCATTCATTGTTCTTTATCTCTCCACATCACTGTTTATATCTCTCGTTTCCCTGATCCCTGACCAGTCTGAAGAAGGGTCTCGACCCGAAACGTCGCCTATCTCCTTCGCTCCTTAGATGCTGCTGCACCCGCTGAGTTTCTCCAGCCTTTTGTGTACCCTGCATTACTGAATGACCAATTATGCCACGTCTAAATGTGTCAGAAACCTTGAAGCAGTGAGGAGATGTCTGAAGAAGGGTCTCAACGCAAAACGATCAATGTGAAGAAGGGTCTCGACCCGAAACGTCGCCTATTCCTTCGCTCCATAGAAGCTGCCTCACCCGCTGACTTTCTCCAGCTTTTTTGTCTACCTTTGAAGCATTGAGAGTTGGTCGACTGTGTGTTGCAGCTGTGAACACATCTTTTCTATTTGCCTATGTGTGTGTGTTTTCAGATGGCCTTCTCTTTTTATTTGCATCGTGCTTTGCATGTTGCTGGCTTTCATTTGACTCGGAGGTGGGAGCTGGCTATAAATAATATTCTTTTGTTAACACCCATCCTGGGATCGTTGGGTGCGAGTCTCTCAGCCCTTGCCAACTTGCTGCGAGGAACCTTCGGTACGGTTTGCTTATCTGAGAATGGCTGGAGCGGTACTCCCTGAGATCGAGGTGAAACCATTCCTGGTCCATGGAGAGAAGTTCATTAAATGGGACGACGTAAGTACTTGTGGCTCAGAACTGATGGGGGGGGGGGGTCTCAGCCTGGTCGCCTCAGTTACTGCTCGACCAGGCTTGAACCTGGAGCTCACTTCCAGCAGCATTATGAGGAGATACAGTGCAGGTCATGTTAAATCTGAGGATTAACCTTTGGTGGGGGTGTGCAACGAGCTACCAGAGGAGGTAGTTGAGGCAAGGACTGTCCCACCGTTTACAAAACATGGATGGGGCAGGTTTGAAGGGATATGGACCAAACGTAGGCAAGTGGGACCAGTGTAGCTGGGACATGTTGGCCAGTGTGAACAAGTTGGGCCGAAGGGCCAGTTTCCACACTGTATCGCTCTGTGACTCTAAATTGAGTTTATAATTAAAATGTGCAAGCAAGAACTGCAGATGCTGGTTTACACCTAGATAGCCCAAAAATGCTCAAAAGCGTCTGAATAAAGGGTCTCAACCCGAAAAGTCATTGATTCCTTTTGTCCAGAGATGCTGCCTGTCCCGCTGAGTTACTCCAGCATTTTATGTCTATCTTTGAGTTTATTGTTACATGTACAATGAAAATCTTGTTTGTGCCGCATCACAGGCACTTAGACGTCACATACATTATGCATAAACGTTCTAAAAGGTGAATGAAATACCAAACAAAATCAAGACAGGGCAGAATATGGTGAACTATGTGATTCGTGGTGAGGTACAGTGAGTTATGTTAAAGTGCGGTGATGGTGAATATCACTAGAGGACAGAACATAGAGCCGTACAGCACAGGCACAGGCCCTTCGGCCCACAATGTCTGTACCAAGCATGCTGCCAATTTAACCCCATCTCCTCTGCCTACACCTGATCTATATATATATTCAATTCCTGTATATCCACGTGCCTTTCTAGAAAAAGTCTGAAGAAGGGTCTCGACCCGAAACGTCACCCATTCCTTCTCTCCCAGAGATGCTGCCCTGTCCCGCTGAGTTACTGCATCATTTTGCCTCTATCTTCTGCCTATCTAAAAGCCTTATAAACACCCCTTCCATACCTGCCTCCACCATCACCCCTGGCTGTGCGTTCCAGACCCCCACCACTCTCTGTGAAAACAAACCATGCCCTGCATATCTTGGTTAAACTTTCCCCCTCTCTCACCTTAAAGCTCTGTCCTCTCATGTTGGACATTTCTACTCTGGGATAATGGTTCTTATTGTCTACCCTACCAGCACCTCTCATAATCTGAAGGAGGGTTTCGGCACGAAACGTCGCCTATTTCCTTCGCTCCACAGATGCTGCTGCACTCGCTTGAGTTGCTCCAGCACTTTTGTCTACCTTCGATTTTCCAGCATCTGCAGTTCCTTCTTGAACACCTCTCATAATTATACAAGGCCTCCCCTCAACCTCCGGCGTTCCAGAGAAAACAAACCAAGGTTTGTCCAATCTCCCATTGTAACTAATTCTATGATATTAAATTATACGGTCATAATCAGATTAGCTGGTGCATGGTGGGACTCAATTACGAGACGATGCACTGAGTTACAATATTATAATGGAGAATGTCATCATTGATATATATATTTTTTTAAATTAGGTGCAGGAGTAGGCCATTCGGCCCTTCGAGCCTGCACCGCCATTCAATATGATCATGGCTGATCATCCAACTCAGTATCCCCGTACCTGCCTTCTCTCCATACCCTCTGATCCCCTTAGCCACAAGGGCCACATCTAACTCCCTCTTAAATATAGACGTGGCAATGTGGCAGTGAGATACAGTAACATGGCAGGCAAGTTGAGCTTCAATGAAGTGCTCTGACTCTCAGTCTCTCTAGTTTTCCTCTCCCCGGACTGATTTTGATTCTTCCAACTTCAAATAAACCTCGCATCCCCCACTCTCTCCGCCCCTCTCCCACCCAAGTCGTGCCAGCGTCAAAGTGGTCGTGGTGAGTCTCATTGTCTGTAACTCGTTTTCACCTAGCACACAGCTAACAATGGCCAGTTTCCTTTATCATTCTCACTTTTTTGCATATCTTTCATCCATTTGTTCTATATCTTTCCACATCACCGTCTATATCTCTCGTTTCCCTGATCCCCTGACTCAGTCTGAAGATGGGTCTCGACCCGAAACATCACCTGTTGCTTTTCTCCAGAGATGCTGCCTGTCCCGCTGAGTTGCTCCAGCTTTTTGTATATCTCGGGTTTAAACCAACATCTGCAGTTCCTTCCTACACATCCTTCCTTAAGGGCGGGTTGTAAAGTCAGGGCAGGTCTCGAAGATACCTTGATGTAGTTGGATAGAGAGAGTGATGCAGAGATATATGGTAAATGGCAGTGAGACTAGGTGAAATGCAGGGCTGCATGGCTGGACAGGGGTGTGCAGTGCAGTACAGTGATGGCCATGGCATGGTTGATGTATGGTCCTGGTGAATGACTGAGGATGGGGCAAAACAAAGCTGTGGTGCGTATCCTTCTCTTGGCCAGGCAGCTAAGTGAAGACAATAGCTCTGACCCTGCCAGCTTCCCGGAGTACCGACCAGCGATCCCCGCACACTAGCACTATTCTCTACACACACTAGGGACAATGTACAATTATACCAAGACAATTAACCTACAAACCTGTAGGTCTCTGGAGTTTGGGATGAAACCAGAGCACCTGGAGAACGTGCAAACTCCGTACAGACAGCACTCGTGGGCAGCGTCGAACACGGGTCTCTGGCGCTATAAGGCAGCAACTCTACCGCTGCGCCACCGTGCCTCCCCTGGGCTCAACTTGTTTACATGTCAGATAAAAGGGCAGCATCAAGAGAGAGGGAGTTATCCTCGCGTTGAACTGGTGTTGGGAAGCTCTTTGTAGGTATGTTACAAAACTTACCTTGAGCAGTGCTGCAGTTCTGCCGCTCCCCGTGTGCGCGACTTTGGCGCCTTTCAGAGGGGGGCGGGCTTAAAGTGCCGTTTTTCAAAAGGCAGGAAAAATCGATCAATGTCGGGCGATTTCGTTGCGGAAGAAAAATCGCTCCGACTTTACACTCATGAAGATATTTTTAAATTACTCTAAATTATTTATTAACTAGAGTAATTTAAAAATCACCTTCAAAAGCCGTGAGCACCGACAACCGGAAGGATTTTGCGAAGGGGGGAAGAAAAGGTAAATAGTTTATTTTTATATTAAAAGTTGGTTTTTCGGGAGGCTTTAATAATATTTTCATGTTGCGAAATGGGGTCCAAAAAAATGTATGAACAAACAGTATTTTTCCTCCCGACTTCACCGCTAACCGCAACGTTCCAATCCACCGCATTCCACTAAAACCCACTCGCTAGTTGATTTAAATGGCCATTAATTTACAGGCATTAAACACTAAATTCCTTCCATTTGGCCCAGAAATTCATGAAAATGAGATTTTAAAATTATGTTATATTGTGGATTATTGTGTGAATGTTATTTGGACACTTAGGCAATTTAAAAAAAGTTTATCTTTTCTTAAGAAATGGATAGATGTTTAGATCTACTCATTGAATTTTGTAATTAGCTACAATTAGATAACTAACTAATTATATGCTTTAATTTCAGGTAATCCAAGTAAGATTGTTTCATATTTGTTTCAGAATGCTTCAATCTATAATAACTGGAAATTTCATTGAGTTCTCTTAATTTCTAAGAAAGTTATGGGCTTTTAACTGTTCCAGATCACAGCTTTTGAGTTAAGTCAATTGAAAGGCAATGGGGAACAAGATGCTAATTTCTGAGTATGAAAATGGTCATAACTTTCTTAATACTGAAGATATGAAAGTAAATTAGGTGTCAAATTAAACTTCTTTTTATGCTTTATCTGATGGGAAAAATTGCAGACTTGATTTTTTAAATCTCAGAATTTTGTAACATTGCTACTCTTTGACCTGAATCATTAACTCTGTTTTTCTCTTCATGGATGCTGCCTGACTTGTTGAGTATTTCCAGCCATTTCGGATTTTATTTCAGATTTTTTAGTATCTGCAGGGTTTTTTTGCATTTGACTGCGTGCTCCCAACATTACAACACTGTTGATCATTCTAAAGAAAATTACTTTGTAAAGTATTTAGTAACATCTTGAGCTGCCGCAGGTGCTTTACCAGTACAACTCTTTCTTCTCTCCCTATATTCTTTGGTCAGATGTGAATGAACATCATTTTTCTCATTGCGCCCCCAATGCCAAACTTCTCCGATCAATAGCACCAGCCCATAATCTCAACGAACATCCTTGGACCATGTCCCCACAGACACCTCCACCTACCTGGCCTTGGACCTTCATCCCACAGATGAGCACCAGGCCATAATCTCGCAGTCCCCTCACCTACTCTACCCTCACCCACACTGAACGTACAGCCCTCCGCTCACTCTGCAGCAACCCCGACATTGCCATCAAACCCGCCGACTAGGGAGGTGTCGTGGTAGTCTGGCGAGCTGACCTCTACTGCACTGAGGCTGGGCGACATCTCTCAGACACCTCGTCCTACTCATCCATGAACCATGACCCCGCAGATCAGCACCAGGCCATAATAGACAATACACAATACACAATAGGTGCAGGAGTAGGCCATTGGGCCCTTCAAGCCTGCACTACTATCACTGTGATCATGGCTGATCATCCACAATCAGTACCCCATTCCAGCCTTCTCCCCATATCCCTTGACACCGCTATCTTTAAGAGCTCTACCTAACTCTCTCTTGAAAACATCCAGAGAATTGGCCTCCACCGCCTTCTGAGGTAGAGAATTCCGCAGATTCACAGCTCTCTGGGTGAAAAAGTGTTTCCTCGTCCCCGTTCTAAATGCCTTACCCATTATTCTTAAACTTAAACTGTGACCCCTGGTTCTGGACTCTCCCAATATCGGGAACATGTTTCCTGCCTCTAGCGTGTCCAGTCCCTTATTAATCTTATATGTGAGTTATTATTTCAGGGTTGCAGGGGAGATTCCAACTGGTCAGACATACAGCTGCATTGCAAACTTGTGTAGATGTTCACCAAATTTGAGGAAGGACATTCCACATATTGAGGGAGTGCAGCGTAGGTATATCCCCATTACCCCTGACACCGCTATTTCTAATAGCCCTATCTAGCTCTCTCTCGAAAACATCCAGAGAACCGGACTGATTCCTGGGATGTCAGGACTTTCATATGAGGAAAGATTGGATAGACTCGGCTTGTACTCGCTGGAATTTAGAAGATTGAGGGGGGATCTTATAGAAACTTACAAAATTCTTAAAGGGTTGGACAAGCTAGATGCTGGAAGATTGTTCCCGATGTTGGGGGATTCCAGAACAAGGGGTCACAGTCTAAGGATAAGGGGGAATTTCTTTAGGACCGAGATGAGGAAAACATTCTTTACACAGAGAGTGGTGAGTCTCTGGAATTCTCTGCCACAGAAGGTAGTTGAGGCCAGTTCATTGGCTATACTTAAGAGGGCGTTAGATGTGGCACTTGTGGCTAAAGGGATCAGGGGGTATGGAGAGAAGGCAGGTACGGGATACTGAGTTGGATGATCAGCCATGATCACATTGAATGGCGGTGCAGGCTCGAAGGGCCGAATGGCCTACTCCTGCACCTATTTTCTACTTTTCTATGTTTCTAAACGGCCTCCACCGCCCTCTGAGGCAGAGAATTCCACATACTCACAACTCTCTGTCAGAAAAAGTGTTTCCTCGTCTCCGTTCTAAATGGCTTACTCCTTATTCTTAAACTGTGGCCCCTGGTTCTGGACTCCCCCAACACCGGGAACACGTTTCTTGCCTCTAGCGTGTCCAAGCCCTTAACAATCTTATATGTTCCAATGAGATCCAGTCTCATCCTTCTAAACTCCAGAGTGTACAAGCCCAGCCGCTGCATTCTCTCATCATCTCGCAGGGAGATAAATGGAGCCTGCCCTGCATTTTGTGTCTATCTATCTTCACCAAAAGCCACTTGCTGTCTTCAGCAATAATATTTTAGGTTGTGGCTGACAGAAGCCAATGCGGTGTCATTTGTGCCCCCAGGAGACAGGAGCTGGATCACCGGTGATTATGCGCATGGATTCACAAGGACACTTCCTCTACTGGACCTACCAGAACAAGGTAAGGGCAACAACACCAGACCATTCGGCCCTTCCCTTCCATGTCCGTCTGTTAAGGTAGCTGTCAGCACCTTCATCTTCTGACCTTGCTTAAGTTAAGGGGACCTAATTCGCGACGTTAGAAGAGTTTGCCCTCAACTCATACTCGCAGCATGAGGTCCTAGGAGGTCCTAGGAGGTCTTTGTAACTCTCCTTCATGCTCGAGAGTAGTCCCCGCATGCCGGAGGCCTCAGTTAAGTCACGCCATCTTTTTCAGCATGCTGAAAAGTGCTCACGATTTAAAAAAATGGTCGCCATGGAAAAAAAATCGATATTTTTTTACTCGTAGGTTTAGTCGAGATAGGTCATAGTAGGTTGGAAACATCCGCTCCACATCCACTCTATCCGCGTCTTTCACTGTTCGGTACATTTGAATGAGATCCTCCTCTCATCCTTCTAAACTCCAGCGAGTACAGGCACAGTGCCGGGCAAAAGCTCCTCAGACATTAACCCAATTATCCCCAGATCATTCTTGCAAACCTCTGGACCCTCTCCAATGCCAGCACATCCTTCCTCAGACATGAGGCCCAAAACTGCTCACATTATTCCAAATGTGATCTAACCAGTGCCTTATAAATAAAGCCTTAAGGGCCTGTCCTACCAGCATCCGACTCCATGCGATGAGCGCGATCAAACTAGAAGCGGGGGCCGCGCGGAGGTCGGGTGATCCCCGTACAGGGCCGTTCCCACTGGCATGCGCCTGCATGCGGCAAGCGCGACCAAACCGGCAGCGAGGGCCGCGCGGAGGTCGGGTGAGTGGCGCAACGCGGCGCAAAGTGAGGCGAACTTGGAGCGAAGTCTTAAAGGTAAGTTTGCCAGGACAGAGAGGGACACACAGAGAGGGGCACAGAGGCACACACACATAGAGGGCCACGGAGCCACACACATAGAGGGTCATGGAGACACCTACAGAGAGGGTCACGGAGGCACGATGTCGAGGCGGTGTGTAATGCGTTGAGCCGACAAGCCGTTGCCGCGCGGAATATTTGAACACGGTCAGTTTTTCGGAGCCCCGCGCGATGTCGGGACGAACTCCGCACAATTCCACACGGCTCCGGCGATCGAAGTGGGACCGGCCCCGCGACGCCGGACGGCTCAAGCGACCACATTAGGTCGCGCTCATCGCATGCTGGTGGGACAGGCCCTTTACATATTTGCTTCTATAGTCTAGTTATCTTGAAATGAATGCTAACATTACATTGGCCTTTGTTACTCAACCTGCAAATTAACCTTTTGGGGATCCTGCACCAGCACTCCCAAGCAAAGATCCTATAGCAAGCGAGATAGATCACTCGACGAAAAAGATGTAGTACGGTCATGGGCAGATTCGTGGGTAATTTTCGGCCCCATTTCCGTAACCGGCTTCCGTCTCTGCACCAAAAATCCCATAGCGGAGCAAATTTAGGTATGTTGCAAAACTTACCTTGAGCAGCGCTGCACTTCTGCCGCTCCCCGTGTGCGCGACTTTGGCGCCTTTCAGAGGGGGGCGGGCTTAAAGTCCCGTTTTTCAACAGGCAGGACAAATCGATGAATGTCGGGCGATTTGGTTGCGGAAGAAAAATCACTCCAACATTTCATGAATGAAGGTATTTTTAAATTACTCTAAATTATTTATTAACTAGAGTAATTTAAAAATCACCTTCAAAAGCCGTGAGAACTGACAACCGGAAGGATTTTGCGTAGGGGAGAAAAAAAGGTAAATAGTTTATTTTTATATTAAAAGTTGGTTTTTCGGGAGGCTTTAATAATATTTTTACGTTGCGAAATGGGGTCCCAAAAAATGTATGAACAAACAGTATTTTTCCCCCCGATTTCACCGCTAACCGCAACGTTCTAATCCACCGCATTCCACTAAAACCCACTCGCTAGTTGATTTAAATGGCCATTAATTTACGGGAATCAAACACTAAATTCCTTCCATTTGGCCCAGAAATTCATGAAAATGAGATTTTAAAATTATGTTATATTGTGGATTATTGTGTGAATGTTATTTGGACACTTAGGCAATTTAAAAAAAGTTTATCTTTTCTTAAGAAATGGATAGATGTTTAGATCTACTCATTGAATTTTGTAATTAGCTACAATTAGATAACTAACTAATTATATGCTTTAATTTCAGGCATTCCAAGTAAGATTGTTTCATATTTGTTTCAGAATGCTTCAATCTATAATAACTGAAAATTTCATTGAGTTCTCTTAAATTTTAAGAAAGTTATGGGCTTTTAACTTTTCCAGATCACAGCTTTTGAGTTAAGTCAATTGAAAGGCAATGGGGAACAAGATGCTCATTTCCGAGTATGAAAATGGCCATAACTTTCTTAATACTGAAGATATGAAAGTAAATCAGGTGTCAAATTAAACCTCTTTTTATGCTTTATCTGATGGGATAAATTGCAGACTTGATTTTAAAAATCTCAAAATTTTGTAACATTGCTACAAATATACTAGTGCGGAGACGGAAGCCGGATACGGAAACATCCTCGTAAAAATAAAAGTTCTTTGGTAAAAATCTTCTCCACATTTTCAGAATTATAATTTATTGACACAAACTGTTCCCCCGCAACGTTGATTACACTGCGAGTCCGGGCGGGTAGAGTTACTGAAATGGATGGAAAAAAGGCTCCGTTGCGTACTACACGTCAGCCCGTTGCATTTAGAAGGAGTGGTCTATCTTGCTTGCTATAGGATCTTTGCTCCTAAGTCCCTTTGCATCTCCAATTTCTGAATCTTCTCCCCATTTAGAAAATAGAAACTAGAAAATATTTTGTTCCTTCTGCCGAAGTACATGGTGTCCATTTTGTTGCACTGTATTCCATCTGTCGCTTCTTTGCCCAGTCTATTAACCTGTCCAAGTCCTTCTGGGTGAATGATGAGTCGGCCCGGGTGCTGGACTGCACACAAAGCCCGGCCGGCGGGCCAGCTGAGGAGTTTTGGCCCGGGGGCCGCGCGCAAAGTCCGGCGCCCCGTCCAACTCATGAACCGATGATCGGCCGTGAGAAGGAGGGGTGGTGGTGGCGGCTGTAAGCGAAGGTCCGAAGGTCGGACAGCTGGCCGGGCTGTTGACCGACGGGGCCACGGGCGAGGCGCTGCTGCTGCTGCTGCACTCCATGGGGTGCACTACGTTGGGACGGTTGAGGCGGGGCCGGACACGGCGCTCCGACCCGACAGTCCCCTCGACCCGAGTAGTAGCACGCCAATTTAGCTCAATGTACGGGATGGCCTGGTTAATACGAGACAGGCAACCCTGGCTATCGGTGGCACAGCAGTAGAGTTGCTGTCTTACAGCACTTGCAGCGTCAGAGACCCAGGTTCGATCCTGACTACGGGTGCTGTCTGTACCGAGTTTGTACATTTCCCCCGTAACCTGCGTGGGTTTTCTCCGAGATCTTCGGTTTCCTCCCACACTCCAAAGATGTGCGGTTTGTAGGTTAATTGGCTTGGGTTTGTACACTTGGTAAGTGCAAATTGTCCCTAGTGTGTGTAGAATAGTGTTAATGTGCGGGGATGACTAGTTGGCGCGGACTCGGTGGGCCGAAGGGCCTGTTTCCACACTGTATCTCTAAACTAAAATTAATCTAACCTAAACTATCTATCCAAATTAAACTATCCTAACCTAAACTATCCATGCTAGCACGCTCCCTTTAACATCCTGGGATCTTGTCTTGTTTAGCAGATCTCACAAGTGGCACCTTATCAAAGGCCTTTAAGGGCCTGTCCCACCAGCATGTAACTCCATGCGATGAGCGTGACCTAACGTGGTCGCTTGACCCGTCCGGCGTCGCGGGGCCGGTCCCACTTCGATCGCCGGAGCCGTGCGGATCGTGCGGAATTGTGCGGAGTTCGTCCCGACATCGCGAGGGGCTCCGAAAAACTGACCATGTTCAAAAATTCCGCGAGGCAACGGCTTGTCGGCTCGCAGTCGCCTCGACGCATCACACACCATCTCGACGTCGTGCCTCTGTGACCCTCTCTGTAGGTGCCTCCGTGACCCTCTCTGTAGGTGCCTCCGTGACCCTCTCTGTGTGTGGCTCCGTGGCCCTCTCTGTAGGTGCCTCCGTGACCCTCTCTGTGTGTGGCTCCATGGCCCTCTGTGTGTGGCTCCGTGGCCCTCTCTGTGTGCCCCTCTCTGTCCTGGCGAACTTACCTTTAAGACTTCGCTCCAAGTTCGCCTCACTTTGCGCTGCGTTGCGCCACTCACCCGAACGGCCCTGTACGGGGATCACCCGACCTCCGCGTGGCCCCCGCTTCTAGTTTGATCGCGCTCACCGCATGGAGTCGGATGCTGGTAGGACAGGCCCTTAAGGCAGCAACTCTACCACTGCACCACCGTGCCGCCTTCTGAAAATCCAAGAGAACAACAACCACTGATGATAGACACAAAAAACTGGAGTAGCTCAGCGGGACAGGCAGCATCTCTGGAGAGACTGAATGTGTGACCTTTCGGGTCGAGTCCTTTGACTCTTTTGTCAGCCCTGCTTGTTACTACCTCAAAGATTCACAACAGATTTGTCAGGCAAGATCTCCCCTTAAAACCATGCTGACTACGGCCTATTTCATCCTGTGTTTCCAAGTACCATGAAACCTCATCCTTAATGATGGACTCTAAAAATTGACCAACCACTGATGTGGGGCTAACCGGCCTATCATTTGTTTTGCCTCTCTCCCGTCTTGAACGGTGGAGTTAGATTTACTATTTTCCAGTCCTCTAGAACTATTCCTGACTCTAGTGGCTCTTGAAAGATGACTACTAATGCCTCCACAATCTCTAAAACCACCTCTTTCAGAATCCTGGGGTACAGTGCATCGGGCCCAGGTGACTTACCCACCTCAGACCGTTCAGTTTCGCAAGCACCTTCTCCTTAGTAATGGCCACTCCACCCCCTGACTCTCTTGAATTTCAGACACGTTGCTGGTGTCTTCCACTGTAAAGACTGACGCACAAATGTGTTCAGTTAATCTACCATGATTTTGTTCCCCATTGCCATTTCTCTAGTCTATTTCACAATAATCACTCTAGCTACTCTTACTACTCTGTATATCTGAAAAAATTGTACAGAGCCCCAGCGAGACCACACCTGGAGTATTGTGCGCAGTTTTGGTCCCCTAATTTGAGGAAGGACATTCTTGCTATTGAGGGAGTGCAGCGTAGGTTCACAAGGTTAATTCCCGGGATGGCGGGACTGTCATACGCTGAGAGAATGGAGCGGCTGGGCTTGTACACTCTGGAGTTTAGAAGGATGAGAGGGGATCTCATTGAAACATCTAAGATTGTTAGGGGCTTGGACACGCTAGAGGCAGGAAACATGTTCCCAATGTTGGGGGGAGTTCAGAACCAGGGGCCACAGTTTAAGAATATGGATTAAGCCATTTAGAATGTAGACGAGGAAACACTTTTTCTCACAGAGAGTGGTGAGTCTGTGGAATTCTCTGCCTCAGAGGGCGGTGGAGGCCGGTTCTCTGGATGCTTTCAAGAGAGAGCTAGATAGGGCTCTTAAAAATAGTGGAGTCAGGGTATATGGGGAGAAGGCAGGAACGGGGTACTGATTGGGGATGATCAGCCATGATCACATTGAATGGTGGTGCTGGCTCGAAGGGCCAAATGGCCTACTCCTGCACCTATTGTCTATTGTCTATTGTGTCCTTTTATATTATTGGCTAGCTTATCTTCATATTTCATCTTTTCTCTCCTTGTTGCGTTTTTAGTTGCCTTCTGTTGGTTTTTAAAAGAAGGCGCTCTTTTAGAAATGAGATGATGAGGGACATAAACGAGACTAAATGGCTGCCAGTTGTGGAATCTGATAGTAAAGCATGGTGAAGAGTGGAACCGATGGTGGCCAACAAACAGATATACTGTTTGGTGGGTCTGGCTGATGCTGTTGTAAAGCAATGGAATAATGAAACTATAGACCGACACAAAATGCTGGAGTAACTCAGCGGGTCAGGCAGCATCTCTGGAGAACATGGATAGGTGACGTTTCAGGCCGGGGCCCTTCCTCAGAATCATGCATAATGAATGATGAAACTGTTCAAATCTTATTGTCACCTTATATAACATATAACCATATAACAATTACAGCACGGAAACAGGCCCTCTCGGCCCTTCCAGTCCATGCCCGACCATTTATTTTCCCCTAGTCCCATCTACCTGCACTCAGACCATACCCCTCCATCCCCTTCCCGTCCATAGGTAGATGGGACTAGGGGAAAATAAATGTTCGGCACGGACTGGAAGGGCCGAGAAGGCCTGTTTCCGTGCTGTAATTGTTATATGGTTATATGGTTATAATCACCACTCTCTGTGTGAAAAATGATTTTCTCACCTCAGTCCGAAAAGACTTCCCCCTTATCCTTAAGCTGTGACCCCTTGTTCTGGACTTCCCCAACATCGGGAACAATCTTCCTTCATTTAGCCTGTCCAACCCCTTAAGAATTTTGTAAGTCTCTATAAGATCCCCCCTCAATCTCCTAATTTTAAATGTTAAAATCGATCCTGCCTCCACCACTTCTGCTGGAAGATCATTCCACACAGCCACAACTCTCTGAGTAAAGAAGTTCCCCCTCATGTTACCCCTAAACTTCTGTCCCTTAATTCTCATGTCATGCCTTCTTGATTGATTTAATTTAATATCTCTGGTCACCCTTGCACTTTTCTTGATCAGACTTTGCTGGCTTTACTTTGCACCAAACATTATCCCCTTATCATGTACCTCTACACTGTAAAAGGCTCGATTGTAATCATGTATTGTCTTTCCGCTGACTGGTTAGCACACAACAAAAGTTTTTCACTGTACCTCGGTACACGTAACAACAAACTGAACTGAAATTGGAAGAGTCTGAGATACATAGAAACATAGAAACATAGAAATTAGGTGCAGGAGTAGGCCATTCGGCCCTTCGAGCCTGCACCACCATTCAATGTGATCATGGCTGATCATCCAACTCAGTATCCCGTACCTGCCTTCTCTCCATACCCTCTGATCCCTTTAGCCACAAGGGTCACATCTAACTCCCTCTTAAATATAGCCAATGAACCGGCCTCAACTACCCTCTGTGGCAGAGAGTTCCAGAGACCCACCACTCTCTGTGTGAAAAAAATCCTTCTCATCTCGGTCCTAAAGGATTTCCCCCTTATCCTTAAGCTGTGACCCCTTGTCCTGGACCTCCCCAACATCGGGAACAATCTTCCTGCATCTAGCCTGTCCAACCCCTTAAGAATCTTGTAAGTTTCTATAAGATCCCCTCTCAATCTCCTAAATTCTAGGGAGTATAAACCGAGTCTATGCAGTCTTTGTTCATAAGACAGTCCTGACATCCCAGGAATCAGTCTGGTGAACCTTCTCTGCACTCCCTCTATGGCAATAATGTCCTTCCTCAGATTTGGAGACCAGAACTGTACGCAGTACTCCAGGTGTGGCCTCACCAAGACCCTATACAACTGAAGTAGAACCTCCCTGCTCCTATGCTCAAATCCTTTTGCTATGAAAGCTAACATACCATTGGCTTTCTTCACTGCCTGCTGCACCTGCATGCCTACTTTCAATGACTGGTGTACCATGACTCCCAGGTCGCGCTGCATCTCCCCTTTTCCTAATCGGCCACCATTTAGATAATAGTCTGCTTTCCTGTTTTTGCCACCAAAGTGGATAACCTCACATTTATCCACATTATACGGCAATGTTTGGGATTGAAGCCACTGCCTGGAATTCTGTCTTCCATCTCTCAACCCTAAACCAAATTTCTAGTTCAGTTTGGAGATACAGCGCAGAAACAGGCCCACCGAGTCCACACCCATCATCGACCCCCGCACACTAACACTACCCTACACACACACGGGACGATTTTATACACACACCAAACCAATTAACCTGCAAACCTGTATGTCTTTGGAGTGTGGGAGGAAACCGGAGATCTCGGTGGAAACCCACGCAGGTTTTCGGGGAGAACGTACAAACTCCGTACAGACGGCACCCGTGGTCAGGATGGAACCCGGGTCTCCGGCGCTGCATTCGCTGTAAGGCAGCGACTCTACCGCTGCGCCACCGTGCATTGTTATTAATGTACACATACGTTTTCAAACTGATGTGAGGTGCCAGGTTTTGCAAGAAACTGATCATCGCTCCGGTTTGTCTTCACAGCAAGTGGAGCACCTGGCTTTGACCGGCATCCGTGACACGAGGGTCGGGAGATATGCCAGAGTCCCCAAGGTGAGGCAAGAAGTGGACAGCCGGCCGGCATCTACACACAGCCTCATCTAAATAATGAGGAGCGCAGGCCAACAGTGGGATCCAGGGCAGAAACTTGCAGCACTTGGATGTGTAGGAAGGAACTGCCTACACCGAAGAGGGACACAGAGTGCTGGAGTAACTCAGCGGGAGAGAAGGAATGGGTGGCGTTTCGGATCAGACTGAGAGTTGGGGCAGACAGAGACTAGAGACTTGTGGAAGGGTAAGGTGTGAAAACAACAGATCAAAGTGGATGATCAAGGAAAATGTGGAATGGATCGTTGTGAGCTGAACACGAGGCATCCACTCAGTAAAATCAATCAGGACATTGAAACTAGTCGGAGAACTAGGATGGAGAGAGATGGAAGCTTCTTGAAGTTAGAGAAATCTGTCTTCAAAGGGGGGCTCGGGAGATGAGTGTGGAGGAGGGGAAAACTGATGGGAGTGGGGAAGAGGTGAAGAGATGGTGGGGGATGTTCCTGACATTGGTGAATTTAATCTTCACACTGAGGGTGATGTGGGGATCCCAGCATGAAGTGTGGCTGGGACATCCCCACATTGAGTTTATTCACTATTCCTGCCCCGCTTCCCCCCCCACAGAATCCTAAAATCCGGGAGATCTTCGACGTGGCCAACCCTGAGTCGAACTTCTACTCCAAGTGCCTGACTGTGGTCTCCGGCCCTGACTTCCCCAACCTGACCTTTGACAATTTTGTTGCTTTCAAGACCAACGTGGTGAAGGTAAGGGCTGCGGAGTGCATCGTCACAGAAGGCCAGATCACTGGATCTTTTTAAGGCAGCGGTGGATAGATTCTTGATCAGTACGGGTGTCAGGGGTTGTGGGGAGAAGGCAGGAGAATGGGGTTAGGAGGGAGAGATAGATCAGCCATGATTGAATGGCGGAGTAGACGTGATGGACTGAATAGCCTAATTAGAAACATAGAAACATAGAAAATAGGTGCAGGAGGAGGTCATATAACCATATAACCATATAACAATTACAGCACGGAAACAGGCCATCTCGGCCCTTCAAGTCCGTGCCGAACAACTTTTTTCCCTTAGTCCCACCTGCCTGCACTCATACCATAACCCTCCATACCCTTCTCATCCATATGCCTATCAAATTTATTTTTAAATGATACCAACGAACCTGCCGCCACCACTTCCACTGGAAGCTCATTCCACTCCGCTACATTCGGCCCTTCGAGCCAGCACCACCATTCATTGTGATCATGGCTGATCGTCCCCTATCAATAACCCGTGCCTGCCTTCTCCCCATATCCCCTGACTCCACTAGCCCCTAGAGCTCTATCCAACTCTCTCTTAAATCCATCCAGTGATTTGGCCTCCACTGCCCTCTGTGGCAGGGAATTCCACAAATTCTGCTCCTCTCCTTTAGGAGGAGCGGGTGGGGCTGTGATAGAGGGAGTGGGGAGCTGTTTGAAGAGCGTTAAGGGGAGCGGATGGGGATGTGATGAAGAAGGTTGGGCTGGGAGGGAAGGAGTGGGGGGGGGGGGGATGTGTTTGAAGAATTTACGGGGAGGGGATGGGCTGTGATAAATGGGTGGGGTTGATGGAGGGAGTGGGGGGGTTGTTTGAAGGATGTGACGGGGAATGGGGTGAGGAGGGGGGGGGGGGGGGCGCTGAGATAAAGGAGGTGGGCCTGAGCTGCCATTCGGATCCCATCCCCTAGGAGGGGGTCTTCAAAGGACGGACCTGTGATGTTAGAAAGTGGACATGAAAGCCCCTTCACTCCTCCCTGGTGGCTATCTGACTGCAACAAGCTGGCTCAGAGACCAGGAGAAGCTGGGAGGTCACGTTGCAGTTGTCTGAGATGTTGGTGAGGCCACATTTAGAGTATTGTGATCAGTTCTGGGCACCATCTTATAGGAAAGATGTTGTCAAACTGGAAAGGGTGCAGAGAAGATTTATGAGGATGTTGCCGGGACTAGCGGGTCTGAGCTACAGGGTTTGGCAGGCTGGGTCTCTATTCCTTGGAGCACAGGAGGATGAGGGGTGATCTTATAGTGGTGTACAAAATCATAAGAGGAATAGATCAGGTAAATGCACCAAGTCTCTTGCCCAGAGTAGGGGAATCGAGGACCAGAGGGCAGGGATTTAAGGTGAAAGGGAAAAGATTTAATAGGAATCTGAGGGGTAACTTTTTCACACAAAGGGTGGTGGGTGTATCGAACGAGCTGCCAGAGGAGGTAGTTGAGGCAGGGACTATCCCAACGTTTAAGAAACAGTTGGACAGGTACACGGATAGGACGGGTTTGGAGGGATATGGGCCAAACGCAGGCAGGTGGGACTAGTGTAACTGGGATGTGTGGGCAAGTTGGGCCGAAGGGCCTGTTTCCATGCTGTATCACCCTGTGACTATGGCTCTATGGCAGCAGCAATGGGTGTTCCAGACCCCAACCTGATCCTTCTCGTCCCGTCTAGGACTGGGCAGCGGAAGTCCTGAAAATCGCCATCCACCCTCTGACCCACAATGGATCACGGTTGTTCACTATCAACAAAATGTGAGTCTGTCTCAGTCTGTCTCAGTCTGTCTCAGTCTGTCTCAGATCTTTCTTTCCTCTGTCGGAACGCCGAGGGTTTTTCCATCTCGGGCTGGTGTGGGACGCAGAAGGGAACCTGCAGGCGGTGGCGTTTCCCCGCATCTCCTGCCCTTGTTCATCGTGCATGCGGGGGTGACGGGGTTGGTGAAGATGGCGCCCAGCCCAGCCCAGGCGGCTATTTGCTTGCGAACCACAGAAGCAGATCTACAATCACACATTCCACACTCTTAAACCTCTACTCCTACAGCTACATCTCTTAAGGGCCTGTCCCACGTTACGCGACGGAGTTTTTACCTTCCCGCGTTGAGGCGCATGGGCATCGTGTGGCGCGGAGGGGTATGTAGTTGTGCGCGACATCGCGCGGGGCTCCGAAATGTTGTGGCAAACAAAATCTTTGCGCGCCAACGGCCTGTCGCGTAACTGACGGCCTAAGTGGGACAGGCCCAAGACCCCGGCATGGCTTAATGCTACACCGCCAACAGCAGCAGAAGCAGGCAAACGTTCGCCGAGCTCGGCCTGGGGCTCACGGATGTTGCAGATCCGGATCTGCCCACACTTCTACTCCCAGAGTGGGGCCAAGAAAATTGAAGATAGACACCAAATGCAGGAGTAACTCAGCGGGTCCGGCAGCATCCCCGGAGAGAAGCAATGGGTGACGTTTCGGGTCGAGACCCTTCTTTCAGACTGTAGAAGAGTCTCGACACAAAACGTTACCCATTCCTTCTCTCCAGAGATGCTGCCGGTCCCGCTGAGTTATTCCTGCATTTTGGGTCGATCTTCAAATGACTTCACGCGCTCCAGAAGGTTGTGCGCACGCACGAAAACGCGCGTGACCTTCACGGGAGCGTCGCACCTCAACGCGACCACGAGGTTGTGTAATTTGCGTGCCAAGGACACATAAGTGGGACAGGCCCTTTACTTTACCTTGCATTAAACGTTATTCTCTGATCATGCAAACTGAAAGTAAACCAACAGCAACGTTTAGGTGGCTGACCAGCGAGCCAAGATGTAACGGAAAACAATGCAGCAACTGCTCCCAAACTTTCCTCCCCACACGTGGCAGATGGAATCACAGAAGCGGTTCCTCATTGAATACACTTCGCCAAGTCTAGTGTGGAGTCAGTGCAGGGAAACCGTGCAGTCACACCACACACACAGCCCAATGATACAATAGGAGCAGGAGTAGGCCATTCGGCCCTTCGAGCCAGCACCGCCATTCAATGTGATCATGGCTGATCATCCCCAATCAGTACCCCGTTCCTGCCTTCTCCCCATATCCCTTGACTCCGCTATCTTTAAGAGCCCTATCCAACTCTCTCTTGAAAGCATCCAGAGAATTGTCCTCCACTGCCTTCTGAGGCAGAGAATTCCACAGACTCACAACTCTGGTTGAAAAGATTTTTCCTTTTAAATCTCCGTTCTAAATGGCTGACCCCCTTATTCTTAAACTGTGGCCCCTGGTTCTGGACTCCCCCAACCTCAGGGGAGGTAGTTGACGCAGGTATTATCACAACGTTTAAGGAACATTTAGACAGGTATATGGATAGGATAGGTTTGGAAGGATAAGGGACAAATGCAGGCAGATGGAACTAGTCTAGATAGGGCATGTTGGTCGGCATGGGGAAGGACTATGACCTTTCAAAACAATTTGAATGCGGACTGTAACTCTCTACATATTTTGAGGTGCAAGTGAAATTTGTGCTGTGATGTACAAGCAATCCAGTTCATAGGTGACTTGTTGACTTGATTCTTTCATTTTACTCTGCAGGTACACAAAGATAAAATTATTTGTGAACGAAGAGAAAAAAATTCCAGTGAAAAAGTACGGTGACAATCAAAAAATAACGACGCTTTTTAATATATCTGCAGATGAATGAAATAGTACAACATCTACCTAATAAGTGGATATTGCCATATACAAGATAACTGAATTAGCAAACTATTTTGTGAATATTTAACAATAATTGATACAACTAATTCAGTGTATCAATTATTATCGCTGCCTTAAGGGCCTGTCCCACTTGGCCATAATTTGCGCCTCATTTACGCGTTATATTTAAATTAGGTAGACGTGTCGTGACGCATGCGTTGCGCATGGTGAGGCGTGGAATCACATGCAGTGGCGCGCGGTGTCATGCCGCGCTCTATGATTTAGTAGAACAAAATCCTGCGTGACGTATCGTGTAAACATAGAAACGTAGAAATTAGGTGCAGGAGTAGGCCATTCGGCCCTTCGAGCCTGCACCGCCATTCAATATGATCATGGCTGATCATCCAACTCAGTATCCCGTACCTGCCTTCTCTCCATACCCTCTGATCCCCTTAGCCACAAGGGCCACATCTAACTCCCTCTTAAATATAGCCAATGAACCGGCCTCAACTACCCTCTGTGGCAGAGAGTTCCAGAGACCCACCACTCTCTGTGTGAAAAAAATCCTTCTCATCTCGGTCCTAAAGGATTTCCCCCTTATCCTTAAGCTGTGACCCCTTGTCCTGGACCTCCCCAACATCGGGAACAATCTTCCTGCATCTAGCCTGTCCAATCCCTTAAGAATTTTGTAAGTTTCTATAAGATCCCCTCTCAATCTCCTAAATTCTAGGGAGTATAAACCGAGTCTATGCAGTCTTTGTTCATAAGACAGTCCTGACATCCCAGGAATCAGTCTGGTGAACCTTCGCTGCACTCCCTCTATGGCAATAATGTCCTTCCTCAGATTTGGAGACCAGAACTGTATGCCGCGCTCTATGATTTAGTAGAACAAAATCCTGCGTGACGTATCGTGTAAACATAGAAACGTAGAAATTAGGTGCAGGAGTAGGCCATTCGGCCCTTCGAACCTGCACCGCCATTCAATATGATCATGGCTGATCATCCAACTCAGTATCCCGTACCTGCCTTCTCTCCATACCCTCTGATCCCCTTAGCCACAAGGGCCACATCTAACTCCCTCTTAAATATAGCCAATGAACCGGCCTCAACTACCCTCTGTGGCAGAGAGTTCCAGAGACCCACCACTCTCTGTGTGAAAAAATTCCTTCTCATCTCGGTCCTAAAGGATTTCCCCCTTATCCTTAAGCTGTGACCCCTTGTCCTGGACCTCCCCAACATCGGGAACAATCTTCCTGCATCTAGCCTGTCCAACCCCTTAAGAATCTTGTAAGTTTCTATAAGATCCCCTCTCAATCTCCTAAATTCTAGAGAGTATAAACCGAGTCTATGCAGTCTTTGTTCATAAGACAGTCCTGACATCCCAGGAATCAGTCTGGTGAACCTTCGCTGCACTCCCTCTATGGCAATAATGTCCTTCCTCAGATTTGGAGACCAGAACTGTACACAATACTCCAGGTGTGGCCTCACCAAGACCCTATACAACTGAAGTAGAACCTCCCTGCTCCTATACTCAAATCCTTTTGCTATGAAAGCTAACATACCATTCGCTTTCTTCACTGCCTGCTGCACCTGCATGCCTACTTTCAATGACTGGTGTACCATGACACCCAGGTCGCGCTGCATCTCCCCTTTTCCTAATCGGCCTCCATTTAGATAATAGTTTGTTTTCCTATTTTTGCCACCAAAGTGGATAACCTCACATTTATCCACATTATACTGCATCTGCCAAACATTTGCCCACTCACCCAGCCTATCCAAGTCACCTTGCAGTCTCCTAGCATCCTCCTCACAGCTAACACTGCCCCCCAGCTTAGTGTCATCCGCAAACTTGGAGGTGTACGCACGCTGATGCATTGGGTACGCACTCTGATGAATTGGCGTTGTACGCTGGCGTCCCGATGTCTCACGTGTATCGCGTGGCGACGCATGTTTATGTCACCGTGCGTCGACGCCCTTACGTCCTTGCGTCAACGTCCTGCCGTGCGCTGCAGGGTATTCTAATGGCGTCACGCGCACCAGACGGCTGTGCTGACGCGTGATGATGCGTGATTTGTGGGCGACGCAATCATGACGCGTCGGCCTATTTTACATATGACGCGTAAATGAGGCGCAAATGACGGAAAAGTGGGACAGGCCCTTCATAAATAGAAAACACGGGTTTGACCCTAGCCACTGGCGCTTGTCTGTACGTTCTCCCCGTGACCCCGTGTGTGGGTTTCCTCCAAGATCTTCGGTTTCATCCCGCACTCCAAAGACATGCGGGTTTGCAGGTTAATTGGCTTGGTGTATGTGTACATTGTCCCTAGCATCTGTAGTATAGTGCTGGGATCACAGGTCGGTACGGACTCAGTGGGCCGAAGGGCCTGTTTCCGCGCGGTATCTCCAAACCAAACCAAATATCAATGAATAATTAAATTTATCACTAATACACTGATAATTCATCTTTATACAGATACTCCAAAAATTCAGCTTAGCTCGAATAATTTAACTCAACGCTGTTACCCGTAAGTTAAATACAGGGTATTGTCAAAGTCAAAGTGATTGTGCAACTAATGAACAGCACGTTTCCTCTGTGATATCTAAAATGCTGGAGACTGCTTGTTCCTTAAGAGCAGGAAAGGCTGGAAGTCCTCAGTAAGTCAGGTCATGTCCTTGTGAAGGAAAACACAGTCACAGTCAAAGATCTTTGGTCAACGTTTGTAGATTGTAGAGCCTACGTCAAGGTCTCCCTCTTCACCTGTTCTTTGAAGATCGACACAAAATGCTGGCGTGACTCTGCCTCTCCCTTGACTCTCAGTCTGAAGAAGGGTCTCGACCCGAAACGTCACTCATTCCTTCTCTCCAGCGATGCTGCCTGACCCGCTGAGTTACTCCAGCACTTTGTGTCCGTGTTCGGTGCAAACCAGCATCTGCAGTTCCTTACCAAACATTTCATCTGCTCCACTGCGACATCTCCTCAAGGTGTGGCTGCTTTCCTAGTTCTTGGTTACTAGGTCCTCCAAAATATTCCAACTGGAATTTAAACTGGAGGTGGTGAAGGGAGGGGTTTAGCCAGAGAGGGTTATTGGGAAGAAAGTGCCACTTTAAATGTAGTTGCATCTGGCTGGGCAACCGTGGCTTGGTGGAGATTATTCCGTGCTTTAATAGTGCGTGTAAAGAACGAATTGCTGCATCCATCTGTCTTTGTGGCTGGGACCACAAATTGGATCGAATGCCCTCGTCTGCTCCTGATTGGTTTGGGGTTGGTGATCTATGTCTAGCTGACCATTTAACATTTTGTAAAAACAGGTCAAACGGTGAGCTTCACGTCTGTCTTGGAGAGGGTTCCACCCCTTTGAAGACGTGTCGAGTTTAATTTAGAGATACAGCGCGGAAACAGGCCCTTCGACCCACCGAGTCCGCGCCGACCAGCGATCCCCGCACATTAACACCATCCTACACCCACTAGGGACAATTTTCTATTTGTACCAAGCCAATTATCTTACAAACCTGTACGTCTTTGGAATGTGGGAAGAAACCAAAGATCCCGGAGGAAACCCTCGCGGGTCACGGGGAGAGCGTACAAACTCCGTACAGACAGCGCCCGTAGTCAGGATCGAACCCGGGTCCTTGGCGCTGTAAGGTAGCAACTCTACCGCTGCACCACCATGCATCTCCTCCTCTATCTGACGAGAGTTCTGCTATGTCTCCCTCTCCCCCGAGTCTGAAGAAGGGCCTCGCCCCGAAACGTCACCCGTTCCTTCGCTGCGGAGACGCTGCCCGTTCCGCTGAGTTGCTTCACCTGTTATTTTTGTGTCGACAGTGTTTACCAGATGTTCGCAGCTGACAGGAAGAGGGTGGAGGCCGCACTCACTGGCTGCAATCTCCCGAGTCAGAAGGTGAGTGAACTTCCCACTGATGTGGGTCTGTTTAGTCTAGTTTACAGGTACAGCACATAACAGGCCCTTCGGCCCACCGAGACCGCACTGACCAGCAGCAGGCAGTGAAGAAAGCCAATGGTATGTTAGCTTTCATAGCAAAAGGATTTGAGTATAGGAGCAGGGAGGTTCTACTTCAGTTGTACAGGGTCTTGGTGAGACCACACCTGGAGTATTGCGTACAGTTCTGGTCTCCAAATCTGAGGAAGGACATTATTGCCATAGAGGGAGTACAGAGAAGGTTCACCAGACTGATTCCTGGGATGTCAGGATTGTCTTATGAACAAAGACTGGATAGACTCGGTTTATACTCTCTAGAATTTAGGAGATTGAGAGGGGATCTTATAGAAACTTACAAGATTCTTAAGGGATTGGACAGGCTAGATGCAGGAAGATTGTTCCCGATGTTGGGGAGGTCCAGGACAAGGGGTCACAGCTTAAGGATAAGGGGGAAATCCTTTAGGACCGAGATGAGAAGGACTTTTTTCACACAGAGAGTGGTGGGTCTCTGGAACTCTCTGCCACAGAGGGTAGTTGAGGCCGGTTCATTGGCTATATTTAAGAGGGAGTTGGATGTGGCCCTTGTGGCTAAGGGGATCAGAGGGTATGGAGAGAAGGCAGTACGGGATACTGAGTTGGATGATCAGCCATGATCATATTGAATGGCAGTGCAGGCTCGAAGGGCCGAATGGCCTACTCCTGCACCTATTTTCTATGTTTCTATGACCAGCAATCCCCGCACATTAACACTATCCTGCACACATTAGGGACAATTTACACTTACACCAAGCCAATTAACCTACAAACCTGTACGTCTTTGGAGTATGGGAGGAAATAGAGCAGGAATGGAGTGTGGGCTGAGAGAATGGAGCGGCTGGGCTTGTACACTCTGGAGTGTAGAAGGATGAGAGGGGATCTCATTGAAACATATAAGATTGTTAAGGGTTTGGCCACGCTAGAGGCAGGAAACATGTTCCCGATGTTGGGGGAATCCAGAACCAGGGGCCACAGTTTAAGAATATGGAGTAAGCCATTTAGAACGGAGACGAGGAAACACTTTTTCTCCCAGAGAGTTGTGAATCTGTGGAATTCTCTGCGTCAGAGGGCGGTGGAGGCAGGTTTGCTGGATGCTTTCAAGAGAGAGCTAGATAGGGTTCTTAAAAATAGCGGAGTCAGGGGATATGGGGAGAAGGCAGGAACGGGGTACTGATTGGGGATGATCAGCCATGATCACATTGAATGGCGGTGCTGGCTGGAAGGGCTGAATGGCCTCCTCCTGGCTTTGTGTATCGAGTATTGTGTTCATTTATGGTCACCCTGCTGTGGGAAAGGTGCCATTCAGCTTGAAAGAGTCCAGAGAGGATTAATGCGGATGTTGCCAGGACTTGAGGGCCTGAGCTACAGGGGAGCTTGGGTACGCTGGGTCGTTAATCCTTGGAGCGCAGGAGGATGAGGAGTGATCTTATAGAGGTGTATAAAATATGTACACAGTACCTTTCCCACTGTTGGGGAGACAAGAACCAGAGGGCATGAGTTTAAGGAGGGAAGGGAAAGATTTAATAGGAACATGGGGCGTGATTTTTTCACACAGTGCTGGTGGGTGTATGGGATGAGCTGCCGGAGGATATAGTTGTGGCAAGTATTATAACAGCATTTAAAAGACATTTGGACAGATACATGAATAAGAGAGGTTTAGGGGTCAAATGCTGGCAAATAGGACGAGGTTGGGTGGGGCATTTTATTTGGCATGGGCCACTGACAGGAACCACTTTGATGTGTACCTAGGCCAACCCAGTTCCCAAAGGTCATTATGAAAGATTAAAGGCCGATAAATCCCCAGGGGCAAATAGGCTGCATCCCAGAGTACTTAAGGAAGTAGCCCCAGAAATAGTGGTTGCATTAGTGATGACTCATACAGCATGGAAACAGGCCCTTTGGCCCCAACTTGCCCACGCTGACCAACATGTCCCATCAGACCAAATCTGAACACATCACCCCAACATCTTATACAACTGTCACGTAACATCCCAACTTCTACACTCAATATTCTGTCGGATGAAGGCCAATGTACCAAAAGTTTGTGACCAACCTATCTACTTGAGACACCACTTTCAAGGAGCTATGTAGCTGCACTCCTAGATCCTAGCCAGAAAAAGCAGCCAACCAGAGGACTGGGAGAAATTCAGAGTCCAGCAGAGGAGGACAAAGTGCTTAATTAGGAAAGGGAAAATAGATTATGAAAGAAAACTGGCAGGAAACATGAAAACTGACTGCAAACGTTTTTATAGATATGTGAAGAGAAAAAGGTTAGTTAAAACAAATGTAGGTCCCTTACAGTCAGAAACTGGTGAATTGATCATGGGGAATGAGGACATGGCAGACCAATTGAATAACTACTTTGGCTCTGTCTTCACTAAGGAAGACATAAATAATCTGCCTGAAATAGCAGGGGACTGGGAATCAAATAAGATGGAGGAACTGAGTGAAATCCAGGTTAGCGGGGAAGTGGTGTTAGGTAAATTGAATGGATTAAAGGCCGATAAATCCCCAGGGCCAGATAGGCTGCATCCCAGAGTACTTAAGGAAGTAGCCTCAGAAATAGTGGATGCATTAGTGATAATTTTTCAAAACTCTTTAGATTCTGGAGTAGTTCCTGAGGATTGGAGGGTAGCTAATGTAACCCCACTTTTTAAAAAGGGAGGGAGAGAGAAAACGGGGAATTACAGTTAGTTAGTCTAACATCAATAGTGGGGGAAATGCTAGTCAGTTATTCAAGATGGGATAGCAGCACATTTGGAAAGTGGTGAAATCATTGGACAAAGTCAGCATGGATTTATGAAAGGTAAATCATGTCTGATGAATCTTATAGAATTTTTCGAGGATGTAACTAGTAGAGTGAATAAGGGAGAAGCAGTGGATGTGTTATATCTGGACATTCAGAAGACTTTCGACAAGGTCCCACATAAGAGATTAGTATGCAAACTTAAAGCACATGGTATTGGGGGTTCAGCATTGATGTGGATAGAGAACTGGCTGGGAGACAGGAAGCAAAGGGTAGGAGTAAACGGGTCATTTTCAGAATGGCAGGCAGTGACTAGTGGGGTACCGCAAGGCTCAGTGCTGGGACCCCAGCTATTTACAATATATATTAATGATCTGGATGAGGGAATTGAATGCAACATCTCCAAGTTTGCGGATGACACAAAGCTGGGGGGCAGTGTTAGCTGTGAGGAGGATGCTAGGAGGCTGCAAGGTGACTTGGATAGGTTGGGTGAGTGGGCAAATGCATGGCAGATGCAGTATAATGTGGATAAATGTGAGGATATCCACTTTGGCGGCAAAAACAGGAGGGTAGATTATTATCTGAATGGTGGCCGATTAGGAAAAGGGGAGATGCAATGAGACCTGGGTGTCATGGTACACCAGTCATTGAAAGTAGGCATGCAGGTGCAGCAGGCTGTGAAGAAAGCGAATGGTATGTTAGCTTTCATAGCAAAAGGATTTGAGTATAGGAGCAGGGAGGTTCTACTGCAGTGTACAGGGTCTTGGTGAGGCCACACCTGGAGTATTGCGTACAGTTTTGGTCTCCTAATCTGAGGAAAGACATTCTTGCCATAGAGGGAGTACAGAGAATGTTCACCAGACTGATTCCTGGGATGGCAGGACTTCCATATGAAGAAAGGCTGGATAGACTCGGCTTGTACTCGCTGGAATTTAGAAGATTGAGGGGGGATCTTATAGAGACTTACAAAATTATTAAGGGGTTGGACAGGCTAGATGCAGGAAGATTGTTCCCGATGTTGGGGAAGTCCAGAACAAGGGGTCACAGTTTAAGGATAAGGGGGAGGTCTTTTAGGACCGAGATGAGAAAATCATTTTTCACACAGTGAGTGGTGAGTCTCTGGAACTCTCTGCCACAGAAGGTAGTTGAGGCCAGTTCATTGGCTATATTTAAGAGGGAGTTAGATGTGGCCCTTGTGGCTAAAGGGATCAGGGGGTATGGAGAGAAGGCAGGTACAGGATACCGAGTTGGATGATCAGCCATGATCATATTGAATGGCGGTGCAGGCTCGAAGGGCCGAATGGCCTACTCCTGCACCTATTTTCTATGATTCTATCCCTCCGCTCCCCCAGCCCCTGCCATCCACTGTCAAGTCCAGCCATGGTTTGACTTCCCAAAAGGTAACATTTCACACTTATCTGCATTAAACTCCATTGACCATTCCTCAGCCAACTTGCCCAACTGATCATTGTGTCATACAGTTATAGAACCTTACAGCATGGAAACGGATCCTTCGGCCCAACTTGCCCACACCGGCCAACATGCCCCATCCACACTAGCCCCACTTGCCTGTGTTTGCCCATATCCCTACAAGCCTGTCCTATCCATGTACCTAACTGTTTCTTAAACATTGGGATAGTCCCAGCCTCAACTACCTCCTCTGGCAGCTTGTTCCATACACCCGCCACCCTTTGCATGAAAAAGTTACCCCTCAGTCTCCTATTAAATCTTTTCCTCTTCACCTTGAACCTATGGCCTCTGGTCCTCGATTCATAGAAACATAGAAACATAGAAAATAGGTGCAGGAGTAGGCCATTCGGCCCTTCGAGCCTGCACCGCCATTCAATATGATCATGGCTGATCATCCAACTCAGTATCCCGTACCTGCCTTCTTTCCATACCCTCTGATCCCCTTAGCCACAAGGGCCACATCTAACTCCCTCTTAAATATAGCCAATGAACTGGCCTCAACTACCCTCTGTGGCAGAGAATAGTAAGATTGAACGAGAACTTACCAGTTCGAAGGTTGATCTTTATTTTATGAGGAGTCGAAGTGAGGGATTTCGTGAAGAGCCCGCCGGCGCGCATGCTCGACATACTTCAAAGTAGCGGCGTGGAATCACAGAACCAACAATAGAAATGACTTTGCATAGTAAGATTGAAGTGACTAAGATTACCAGATGAAGGTGATTGAGGGTTGGGCGAGGAGGGCACGAAATCCCTCACTTCGACTCCTCATAAAATAAAGATCAACCTTTGAACTGGTAAGTTCTCGTTCAATCTTACTATTTCATTTCGGAGTCACGTGAGTGACTTCGTGAAGACTTCAAAGCTTCTGTGATTACACGCCCTGGACCACGTCCATGCTGACACACCACTACCAGGGATGGATGGGAGGAACAAACTTGCTCAATAGTTCATATTGCAAAACAAGAGCATATTTATGAATAACAAATCAAAAACCCCTCATGCGGGGACATCTCCACGTTCTTGACCTGCATTCAGCACGGCTTCTGCGAACTGTAGAGGAGCAGCAACAGGCTTGTTATAAAAACGCTGGAACACAGCTTCATTAGCCCATCCTGCTGTGGCGAGAATTTGGTCCATAGGCACCTCCATAATCCTCGCCGCTGACGTCGATGCAGCCCTGGTGGAATGAGACTTGAACACATTAGTGTCGATACCTGACTTACCCAAGACGACTCGAAGCCACCTGGATATCGTCTGGACTGTCACTCGATGATGAGGTCTCTTATGAGTGACCAGCAGGTATCTCTCCATTCCTCTGATGCGTGCCGTCACCTTGACATAGTGGCGGATATGTGAGGCTAAACATAGCCTAGCATCTGCGGGGTATGCCGGGAACTTCAGCTGCAGCCCTGTGCACCCAGGTCTATGCTGCTTTAGTAGCTCGTCAATGAAAAAGACTACTTCTGTAGGGGTAGATGTCATTCTGTCGACACGAAGTTTGTGTAGTGTCTGTACCCTCTGAGCTGAAGTCAGCGCTAGTAACATCACCAGCTTCATGGTGAGTTTGTCCAGTTGGAGCCCTTCCATGGGAGACCACGTCCTGAGCAGGTTTAATACGTCCCTGACATCCCAGGTGATATTATAGCGTGGTGTAGGCGGATTCATATTGAATATACCCCGCATGAATCTGGACACTAGCCTGGTGGATCCTACCTCAATATTGAGGTAGAATGAGAGCGCACTTCTGGCGCTGTTGATGGCACTGTAACTTAAGTGTTCATCATGGTGCAACCCCGCGAGGAATTCCAGGACGTCGGTTATTGTCACGTCATCGTACGTGATGCGAGAGCGGCTGCAGTAGGCTTCCCACTTCTTAATATGCGAGCGGTATCTTCGCCTTGTTGACTCTCGACACGACGCCCCGATGGTATCCATGGTCCGAGCTGAGAGGCCGTATTGGATTAACGGCCTGTTCAGAACCTGCAAGCCAACAAATTTAAATAGCCATGGCAGGGATGTGGCTCCCCTGAGACAGGGTGAGTAACCAATTGTGGGCAACCCTTCAAACGGACCCAAGGTTTGTTGAGCATGTCAAAGACCACCGGATACCAAGGCTGTGTGGGCCAGTCGGGTACAATAAGGATGCCCTTGGCAGCATCTGCCTGAATCTTACACAATACCCGACTGATGAGGCAAAACGGGGGGAAGGCATAGAAAAACCAATTCCCCCAGTCCAGCGAGAATGCATCTAGCGCTATAGCCCCAGGATCTGGTTCCCATGAAACGTAGGTTGGTACCTGATGGTTCAACCGTGACGCAAAAAGGTCAATGTCCGGTTCACCAAATTTGGCTGTGACTTTAGCAAAAATCTCAGGATGCAACATCCATTCAATATTGTCATTAAATTTGCGTGACCTGGTGTCCGCCACAGTATTAAGCTCACCTGGCAAATAGGTAGCTGAAATCCAAATGTCTCTTTGAACACAGCAGAGCCAAATTGAGTTAGCCAATTTGTCACACGAAACTGACCTGGTACCACCCATATAGTTTAAGTATGCCACAGCTGTGGTGTTGTCTATTTGGAGACGGACATGTGCTCCAACAAGCTTGGAACAATACGCACGAAGTCCGTGGAATGCTGCCAGCAACTCCAAATAGTTAATCCCTTGAGTCAACAACATCGTTGACTCAAGGGTGTCCCATCTGCCCCCACAACTAGAGCAATTATCCGTAGCTCCCCAGCCATTGGAGCTTGCATCAGTCTGCAAATATACCACCGGATTAGCCTCCCTGATAGGCTTGAATGAGCTGCTAATGTGGCACACCCACCATTGCAACTCATTTATCGCTTCGGACGGCAGCTGCATTGATCGATCATAATGACCAGCGTCCTGTTTTAACGCAGCAATTTTAGCTCTTTGCAAACTCTGATAATGCAAAGGTCCATATCGCGCTGCCGGAAACAAAGCTACAAGCTTACCAATTACTGTAGCTGTATGCCGAGTCGATGGTATATTGGTGCGGATTAAACCTTGACACACCTGGGTAACCTCCTCAATCTTGTTAATTGGAATGGTAACCCTCATGCTCATAGAGTTCACCGTGAACCCTAGGTAATTAATAACCTGGGCAGGGCAGAACTTTGATTTCTCTGGATGGACAATAAACCCTAATTGTTGAAATAGATTGACAGCAGCTGCAACTCCCTGTTCAGCCAATTCCAGGGTGCGGCCCACAATTAAGATATCATCGAAATAGGCCATAACTATATGATGTCGCTGTCTCAAATAAGCCATAATTGGTTTCACTAATTTAGTGAACAATCTAGGGGCTGTGGTGAGCCCATTAGGCAAAACCTTGTACTGCCAGAGTTGCCCCATCCAGATGAATTTCAAAAACCTTCTGTCGTATTTCTGGATGGATACTGAATAGTATGCGTCTTTCAAATCGATGCATGCCATAAAGCAACCATGAGAAATCAATGATATGGCTGTTTCAAACGTATCCATTTTAAAATGAGTATATGTTACAAAAGTATTCAAACGGGTTAGATCAATAATGACACGACAACCTCCATCCTTCTTAGGTCTGGTGAATATATTCGAAACAAATTCAACTGGCTCATGCACCGCTTTCGCAATCACTCCCTTCTGTTCAAGCCTTAAAATTTCCTTGTAGCCTGCTGCCTGTTCTGCAGCAGATAATTTAAACGTTCGACCGGGCATGTGCGGGGATGGAGGAATGTCGCCATTAATAAACTCAATTTAAAAAAAAATTTTTTTTTTGTTTAATTTCTTTTATTAGAAGTAATCGATTTACAATATTGTAAACAGCTTTACAAACATCAACTTAATTCCAAATTTTTTTAAAATAACCCATTGAAAGTTATTATCTTCTATTTTTTAGGGAAAAAAAGATAGATATAGAGTAGTTTTAAATCAATAAGAGGGTGATTAAATAATAATTTGATTATATAAAAGAGAAAAAGAAAATAGAAAAAGGAAATAAGGTTAACAAAAAATGAAAAAATATTATATATATATATAAATGAAAAACAACCAAATATATTTTATCTAAAACTATTACAAATAATAGTATCAATGAAGACATGCTTATTAATCCTGGTATAAAAATATGTTATTCTCATCAAGTCCCGCAGGGTACCCGTCAAGCTGTGTTGTCAAGATCAGCTACTTCTCTAGGTACTGTATATATGGAGACCATATTTGTTCGAAAGAGTTATATTTGTCCAGTAGGACAAATCTGATTCTTTCTAATTGTAACGTCTCCAACATTTCTGCCGCCCACATTTTAATTGTGGGGGTTAAAGTTCCCTTCCAAAATTTCAATATTATTTTTTTCCCTATTATCAAACAGTAATCAAAGAAATTTCTTTGATTTACTGTAAGGACCGAGTTTGAATCCAAAATTCCAAGTATTAATATCTTTGGGTCTGGATCCAATCTAATTTTAAGAACCTCAGAGATAACCTTAAAAATTTCTGTCCAGTAATGATTCAATTTGGGACATGTAGCAAAACTGTGTGTTAAATTTGCTTCTAAATTCTTACATTTATCACAAAATGCAGAGAGATTGGGAAAGATACTATTTAATTTAGTTTTTGAGTAATGTAATCTATATAATACTTTGAATTGTATCAATGTATGTCTGGCATTTAACGAACACCGATGTATTTGCTGTAAACTTTTTTCCCAGATTTCTTTTGTTGTGGATAACCCAGTTTCTTTTTCCCATGCTTGCCGATATGTTTCAGTTGTTGGGTTCTCCTTATCCAAAATTATGTTATATATATATGCTATTAATTTTTCTGTATTTGGATGTAAATTAAACACATCATCTAATAATCCTGGTACTTTATTTTTGTAATCTTGTGTGTTGGATTTTATATAATCTCTAATTTGTAAGTACCTAAACAAATGTTGCGGAGACAGTCCGTAAATATCTTGTAACTCTTGAAATAAAAGACATTTTCCATTTCTATAAAGGTGCTCTATCCTTTTAATTCCTAAATCATCCCAATGTCTAAACCCTCCATCCAATATAGAGGGTTTAAATAATGGGTTTTTCGTTATTGGTAGTCTAAGTGAAAGATTATCTAGTCGCAAAGTCTTAACTATTTGTTTCCAAATACGTCTATTATTATAAATTATAGGGTTATCCCTATACATTTTTTTTTGTACTTCCTTTGGGGCAAAGAGAATCGAGCCTACCTTATAAGGTAAACAATCTTCTTTTTCCATCTTTAACCACATTGGTTCCTCAATTCAATTTTATGCCCCCGAATATTCTGCAACACATACTCATCACCAGTAAAATTACCCCATGCACCCAAAAACAGCCGAAGGCGACCACCAACATGTGAAGTGAAACAAAGAGAAAAGAGAGAACCAGACCCCCTCACCCCCGTGGTTACCGGCGGTCCTTGACACGTGTGGGTGGACGTGGAGGTGCTGGGTTGGCTTGAGGGCGCGGCGTCTTCGTTTTCCACCAGGGTCTCTGCCGACCCTGTCCTAAAAAAGACCCCTGGTGCTGGGTCTGATGTTGCTGTCGTTGTGGAGCTTGAGGGTGGGTCCTCGTCGAGGTACTAGCAGACCCTCGTGAGCGAATGTATGGAGCTTTTGAGCCTGACGGTGTGGGGGCACTCTGAGAGCGCATGATCCCCACCGTTTTGGCTTGTTCGTCAAGCTCTTTGACTCTCTTCGAGAGGTCCTCCCCAAAGAGTTGACGGGGCGGCGGCGGCGGCGGTGGTTTGCAATTTTACCTCTTGTTGACGGATAGCCGCACTGATGTTGCCCCATATCGGCGTATTGACCACAGGCACGTTGAGGGAGTTGCAATTGGATGGAGCCTTGAGACGGCTCATTGCCTGAATGAGGACTTCTTCCTGTAGTTGCTGGTTGTTAAGAAAGTCCACAGTGGCTGCCAGCTTTGCGTTTAAAGGAAGTCCAGATGAATGTGGGGCCGCAAATTTGGTCGCCACATCCAGAAGATCCTCCGCTGGCACCTCCAACGGAGGTGGTATGGAATCCACCAAAACCTCCTCCTCCTGCTGCTCCAGGCTGATGGTAGAGGCTGGTGACGACGCCCTGTGCCTGTTGCTGCCCTGCTGTAGTTGACGTTGAAGCAGGAGCTCCAGCAGCCGCTCCATACGGTCAATACGCCCTTCACCCTGAACACTCAGGTGGTCGGAGTCCTCCGGCTCCGAAAAGAAAACCGGGCTCCTATCATCGGCCCGCACCTCATCGAGGCCCAGCCGGTGCCGGTAGTTGTCGCTAACAGGCGCCGAGGCGAAACTGCGCGATTCCTGCGCGGGCGTGTTCAACCGCCTCCGTTTAGCGGGAGCTGAAGCCGCTGCCACTAAGGGCACTTGCGGCGTGGTGTCGGCACCAGCCGAAGCATGGCTGCCTGAAGCCCGTGCAGGCTTGCCGGCTGCCCACATCGTGGACTTTGCCGACGCATGGTCTCGCCCACCCATCCATGGGGGGCTCGGCGACCGTGACGAGACCCGACTCAACCGACCCATCCCGGCGTCGAGAGTCGGGGTGTGCCGGCTGGACCTCACAGCCGCCCCGGGTCTCGCCCTGGAACCTGACCGCTCCTCTGTGTCAGGCAATGCCTTAGCCCTGGCAGGGTTAGGCTTCTGGGCTGCTGCCCTTCCCCTACTCGGAGGGCTGAGTGGAATGGGCCGTGCAACGGCACGTGCCCTGCTCGAGGTCGCCAGCGAGCCCGCTGACGACCTGACTGCCATGGCAGGGTCCCCCTGCTCTGGCGGCACACCACACTCCTCCTCGTCGAACTCCTCCGAGCTGTGGTGTGCTGGCGGATCTGGACCTGTAATCACAGGGCTTACCCACATCTCCGCCTGAGTCCCGGCCTGCGTTGCAGGTACTGCCGATGGTAAAGGCCCCGGAACTGTTGACCGGCGAACTCGTCGTGACGCCCTCCGGCCCTTGGAACTCCCATCCATGTCCTTGCTGCAAGACATAACCAACAACAAGGACCACCAACTAAAGGTAGGATACTTACCTCCGTGGCCCCTTATGAAGGGCTGGCGAGGAGCGCGCTCCACCGCCAGCCGTCGCAGCAACGCGGTACGACGATATGTCGAGCATGCGCGCCGGCGGGCTCTTCACGAAGTCACTCACGTGACTCCGAAATGAAATTCCAGGGACCCACCACTCTCTGTGTGAAAAAATTCCTTCTCATCTCGGTCCTAAAGGATTTCCCCCTTATCCTTAAGCTGTGACCCCTTGTCCTGGACCTCCCCAACATCGGGAACAATCTTCCTGCATCTAGCCTGTCCAACCCCTTAAGAATTTTGTACATTTCTATAAGATCCCCTCTCAATCTCCTAAATTCTAGAGAGTATAAACCGAGTCTATGCAGTCTTTGTTCGTAAGTCAGTCCTGACATCCCAGGAATCAGTCTGGTGAACCTTCTCTGCACTCCCTCTATGGCAATAATGTCCTTCCTCAGATTTGGAGACCAGAACTGTACGCAATACTCCAGGTGTGGCCTCACCAAGACCCTATACAACTGAAGTAGAACCTCCCTGTTCCCCCTCTCTGGGCAAGAGATTCTGCCCGATCTATTCCTCTCATGATTTTATACACCTCGATAAGATCATCCTCCTGCCTCATTGAGACCCTTGCACTTTGTTTAATGTGCATTTTATTGTCTTTTATACTTCCTCATACCTCCTGATGGTGTGGTACTTTTGTACACACGCATGCGATGATTTCCCTGAACAGCCACCCCAAAGAAGGTTTTTCACTGTATCTCGTTGCATGTCTGATCTGTTCAGATAACATGCAAAATAAAACTGTACCCACTTGACTGCAATGAACCTAAGCCTAAACATGAGAGTAATGAAACAAGTGTTTTAACATTATCAGAGGCCATTATCATTCTCATAGATATGTCCGAGACACTGCACTTGGAAAACATTAGGCTCGTCTTGGCGGAAAAACCAGATAAATTTCTTAAGAGGGTAACACAAGATGCTGGAGAAACTCAGCGGGTGCAGCAGCATCTATGGTTATAATGCTGTTATAAGGTTATAAGGTTAAAAATGAAACTGTGCACTAATTGTAGATGCCGAACGTTTTATCGTTGTAAAATTGCTTCGAATAATATTTTTTAAAAAACCAAAAAAACATTATCAGAGGCCAACGGAGCAGACGATGTAACCGAGAATGAGGTGTGGGTGGTAAAAGATTATATCACTTACAAATAATTCATCACAAAACCCATATGGCCTAACCTAGCTCTCAGGATGAAATAAAAGGTCCATTAGTACAATTCTGTTCCCCAAACATAGAAACTTAGAAAATAGGTGCAGGAGTAGGCCATTCGGCCCTTCGAGCCAGCTCATGGCTGATCATCCAGAATCAGTACCCAGTTCCTGCTTTCTCCCCATATTCCTTGATTTTATTAGCTCGAAGAGCTATATCTCAACGGCCTGTCCCACTTTCACGTGAATGAGGGACTGTACCTACACGCCAGGAAGCACAGACAGGACTGACGGAGACCGTGCGTGCGTCTGTACTCGAGTAATCCACAAATCCGTCACATACAGCTCCTGTCCACTGTCCACTAAAGGCCGTTTCACACTGGCGCCATCGCTAAATATGCTAAATAGACATTGTTAAATATGCCGTACGTGTATAACAAAATTACGAATATAGAAATAAACACAAAAATGACTCAAAAAAGCATTTACATATGATTAGCATATTTACCACAATTTCTCTCGACCTCTTTTCTAGCGACCACTCACGGAGCCCTAGCGTTTCGGGGAACCACGGTTAAGAAACGCTGGTGTCGGGAGTGGATGGGAAAGTGGGATAATGTAGAACTAGTGTGAACAGGTGATCGATGGTTGGCGCGGCTCGGTGGGCCGATAGGCCTGTTTCCATGGTTAAACAAAAGGCTGGAGAAACTCAGTGGGTGCAGCAGCAGCATCTAAGGAGCGAAGGAGATAGGCGACGTTTCGGGTCGAGACCCTTCTTCCATTCTGTGTTTCAAAACTAAATTAAATTGCAACATTGACCAATGAGGTTGCAGACAATTTCCTGCCTCCTCTGCTGAGGGCCAATCTTAAGGACAAGAGATGGACACAAAATGCTGGAGTAACTCAGCGGGTCAGGCAGCATCTCCTGGTGATGTTCCGGGTCAGACTGAGAAACGGCATCTATTCCTTCTCTCCAGAGGTGCTGCCTGACCTGCTGAGTTACTCCAGCATTTTGTGTCCATCCTCGGTGTAAACCAGCTCCTGCAGCTCCTTCCCACACATGAGAACAAGAAGGTGTGCTCGGCTGTGAAATGGGAGCTTGTTAAATGATGTGTTTCTTTCTACCTGTCCTTATCCAGGCGGACATGATCAACCCTGATGAGTTTACCGAACAGGTCTTCAAGCACTTCATTACACATTTGTGCCCTCGGTCTGAGATCGACCAGATCTTCGAATTAATGTGAGACACTTTATAAACTGTAAAATCTTACACTTATACCACTCCAATTAACCTGCAAACCTGTACGTCTTTGGAGTGTGGGAGGAAACCGAAGATCTCGGTTTGTTGATGAAGGTGTGGTAAATTGGATTAGTAAGTATGCAGATGATACCAAGATAGGGGGGTGTTGTGGATAATGAAGAGGATTTCCAAAGTCTACAGAGTGATTTAGGCCAGTTGGAAAAATGGGCTGAAAGATGGCAGATGGAGTTTAATGCTGATAAGTGTGAGGTGCTACACCTTGGCAGGCCAAATCAAAATAGGACGTACATGGTAAACGATAGGGAATTGAAGAATACAGTTGAACAGAGGGATCTGGGAATTACCGCGCATAAGTTCCTTGAAGGTGGATTCTCATATAGATAGGGTGGTAAAGAAAGCTTTTGGTATGCTAGCCTTTATAAATCAGAGCATTGAGTATAGAAGCTGGGATGTAATGTTAAAATCGTACAAGGCATTGGTGAGACCAAATCTGGAGTATGGTGTACAATTTTGGTCGCCCAATTATAGGAAGGATATCAACAAAATAGAGAGGGTACAGAGGCGATTTACTAGAATGTTGCCTGGGTTTCAACAGCTAAGTTACAGAGATAGGTTGAATAAGTTAGGTCTTTATTCTCTGGAGCGCAGAAGGTTAAGGGGGGACTTGATAGAGGTCTTTAAAATGATGAGAGGGATAGACAGAGTTGATGTGGACAAGCTTTTCCCTATGAGAATAGGGAATATTCAAACAAGAGGACATGACTTTAGAATTAAGGGACAGAGGTTTAGGGGTAACATGAGGGGGAACTTCTTTACTCAGAGAGTGGTAGCGGTGTGGAATGAGCGTCCAGTGGAAGTGGTGGCGGCAGGTTCGTTGGTAACATTTAAAAATAAATTGGATAGGCATATGGATGAGAAGGGTATGGAGGGTTATGGTATGAGTGCAGGCAGGTGGGACTAAGGGAAAAAAAGGTGTTCGGCATAGACTTGAATCGGAGTAAACCCACGTGGGTCATGGGGAGAACGTGCAAACTCCGCACAGACAGCACCCGTAGCCGGGATCAAAGCCGGCACTGTAAGGCAACAACTCTACCGCTGCGCCACCATACCGCCCACAGTCTTTTCCCAAGAATCAGGATACAAAAACTAGGGGCTTGAACTAATGTTGAGGGGGGCAGGGATTTTAAGAGAGATCTCAGGAGCAAACTTCTCATTCAAACAATAGTCCGAATTTGGACCGTGCTGTGAGAAGATGGTCTTGACGTGAGTCTTGGTGAGGCCAGTCCTGGAGCTATCGGCACAGCGCTTGTTCCCTTATTTGAGGAAGGTACAGTATAGTTAGAGGATGTCCCATAGGAATTCACTGAGCTAATTCCTGGGATGAGTGATGCAAAGTGCTGCGGTAACACAGTGAATCAGGGAGCAAAGCTGCAGAACATGGATGGTGACGTTTCAGATCGGGATTCCTCTTCAGACTGAGATGAGAAGTTATATAAAAAAAATATTAAACCTATATTCATTGGAAGATAGGTCGGTGCATGGTGAGCTGAAGGCCCCATTTCTGTGCTGTATAACTAAGTTTTGTTTAGTTTCTGACCCCTGATTCCACGCCAACCAGCGATCCCCGCACATTAACACTATCCTACACACACACACACACACTGGGGACCATTTACAATTTTACCAAACCAATTGGCCTGCAAACCTGGACGTCTTTGTAGTGCAGGAGGTAACCGGGAATCCCGGAGAAATCCCACGCAGGTCACGGGGAGAATGTACAAACTCCGTGCAGACAGCACCCGTCGTCCAAGATGGAACCCGGGCTCTGGCGCTGCAAGGCAGCAACTCCACCGCTGCGCCACCGTGCCGCCCCAAATCCCTGCGTCTGCAATGATGGAGATCTTGTTGAAACATATAATATCTTAAAGCAGCACTGCAAGCCAGAGAGCTCTTGAGTGAGGGCTGGTTACAAAGTGAGAGGGTGCTCATTTATATCTGAGGTGCATAGGGATTTCCTGCAGACTAGGGTAGAGGGCCCTTACTGGTATTTTGCCCGTGCCCTTTAGGTGGCCACTATTGGCATACTGTAAGAGGGAATACAGGCAAAGAATTTCACATGCAACAATGAAGTATTCATTCATTAAGCAGTGGTGCACATGCTTTTGAAAAGTGGCCTGGAGGTTTATTTCTACTTGTGTGTGTCACTTTCTGTCCAGTATGTTACATGGACTATGAGAGGGGATACAGGGGCCAGACCACATTAGTTAAAGATAGACACAAAAAGCTGGAGTAACTCAGCGGGATGGCCAGCATCTCTGGAGAGAAAGAATAGGTGACGTTTCGGGTCGAGACCCTTCTTCAGACCACTTTAGTTAATGTTGCCCGTGAAGTGTAGTTGGGAGTGTATGTGGACTGCATGAAACCCAGTGGGTCACTGGTAGATACACTGGTAGATAGCATCCGCTGCTCTAGATGTCAGCTGATCTACATCGGTGAGACCAAGCGTAGGCTTGGCGATCGCTTCGCCCAACACCTCCGCTCGGTCCGCAATAACCAACCCGATCTCCCGGTGGCTCAGCACTTCAACTCCCCCTCCCATTCCTAATCCGACCTCTCTGTCCTGGGCCTCCTCCATGGCCAGAGTGAGTCCCACCGCAAGTTGGAGGAGCAGCACCTCATATTCCGCTTGGGCAGTTTACACCCCAGCGGCATAAACATTGACTTCTCCAATTGCTGGTAGCCCTTATTGTCTCCTCCCCTTCTCAGCTCTCCCTCCGCCCTCGGGCTCCTCTTCTTCCTTTCCCCTTTCTTTCCCAAACCCCCCTCCCCCACCCTACATCAGTCTGAAGAAGGGTTTCGGACCGAAACGTCGCCTATTTCCTTCGCTCCACAGATGCTGCCTCACCCGCTGAGTTTCTCCAGCACTTTTGTCCACCATTGGTAGATAGACACAGAGAGCTGGAGTAACTCAGCGGGACAGGCAGCATCTCTGGGGGGGGGGGGGGGGGGGGGGGGGGGGGGGGAGAATGGTCGCGACTCTTCTTCAGACCTTGTAGTGTACATGGGCTGTGTGGACGATTAGATTCCATGGGTGGATGGAGAGAACTGCTCTGGATGATACATAAACGTGATATAAGAGAAATGCATGCGCCTGTGAAATGCATCGAGCCTGCAGAACAGATGACTATAGCAAAGATGTTGTCGAGCTTGAAAGGGTTCAGAGATGATTAACGAGGATGATGCCAGGACTAGAGGGTGTGAGCTATAGGGGGGAGGTTGAGCAGGCTGGGTCTCTACACCTTGGAGCGCAGGAGGACGAGGGGTAGTCTTGTAGAGGTGTATAAATTCATGAGAGGAATATATCGGATAGATGCACAGAGGGGGAATCGAGGACCAGAGGACATAGGTTTAAGGTGTAGGGGAAAATATTTAATAGGAATCTGAGGGGTAACTTTATCACACAGAGGGTGGTTGGTGTATGGAACGAGCTGCCAGCGGAGGTAGTTGAGGCCGGGACTATCCCAACATTTAAGAAACAGTTAGACAGGTATGTGGATAGGACAGGTTTGGAGGGATATGGAGCAAGTGCAGGCAGGTGGGACGAGTGTAGCTGGGACATGTTGGTGGGTGTGGGCAAGTTGGGCTGAAGGGCTTATTTCCACGCTGTATCACTCAGACTGAATTGACTCTTCCTTCTTTTCAGGGATGTGATGGTGAAGCCATACTTGACTCGGCAAAAGATGTCCACCTTTATAAACGAGACGCAGAGAGATGCTCGGCTGAATAATTTCCTTTTTCCATTAGTTCAACCTGAGCAAACGCAGAAGCTGATCGAGAAGTATGAGCCGAGCAGAGTGAATGCAAATAAGGGTCAGTGTTCTTGTACATCTAATATCGCCGGATAGTAAACCACTCATCTATGATCCTCAGAGACTCCAAAGGACTGATCTGATCATGTGGACTCAGCACATTGGTGAGGTGGCACACTGGCGCAGAGGTAGAATTGCTGCCTCACAGCACCAGAGACCCTGGTTCGATCCCGACTACGGGTGCTGTCGGTGCGGAGTTTGTACGCTCTCCCCGTGACCCGCGTGGGTTTTCGCTGAGAACTTTGGTGTGCGGGGATCGCTGGTCGGTGTGGACTCAGTGGGCCGAAGGGCCTCTTTCCACGCTGTATCGCCAAACTAAACTAAATTAAACCAATATTTCTGAATTAGGGAGATAAATACTTCAACGCATTTCCAAATCCTTCCCCTGGCAGTTCTCTTGATGGGATGTCTGAAGAAGGGTCTCTACCTGAAACGTCACCCATTCCTTCTCTCCAGAGAAGCTGCCTCCTGTCCCGCTGAGTTAAGGGCCTGTCCCACTTTCACCACCTAATTCACGACCTCTGCCGAGTTTGCCCTTGACCCATACTCGCAGCATGGTCGTCAGGATCATGCCGCGATGATAGGCCGCGATGATAGTCATAGGTACACGTGGCATCGAGTAGGTCGGGGCGTATTTTCTAGCTTGATGAAAAATGTCTACGAGTAAAAAAGGCCGTGAATTAGGACGTGAAAGTGGGACATGCCCTTTACCCCAGCATTCTGTGTCTGTCTCGAGTTAGATACAGCTCTAGGGGCTGGTGGAATCAAGGGATATGGGGAGAAGGCAGGCACGGGTTATTGATTGGGGACGATCAGCCATGATCACAATGAATGGCGGTGCTGGCTCGAAGGGCCGAATGGCCTCCTCCTGCATCTATTTTCTATGTTTCTATGTCTTCAGTTTAAACCTGCATCTGCAGTTCCTTCCTACACAGTTCACTTGATGGGCTAGACGGATAGAGCGATACAGCATGGAAACAGGTCCCTTTGGCCCACCGAGTCCACACTGACCATTGTCACTACTCCAACACAAATCTATTCCATCTTTAGTCTCTCTATGTTGTCATCAACTTCTCCCCCGATTCTACCGCTCACCTACATACAAGCGGCAACTTACAGCGGCTAATCAACCTACACGTCTTTGGGATTGGGGGGGGAATGGAACAAAACATCGATCACAGGGACAACGTACAAACTCCGCACAGATTGCACCCGAGGTCAGGATTGAACCTGGGTCTCTGGTGCTGAGGCCATGACTCGACCCAACTGCACCATTATGCCTCCCCGGCTCCAGTGTTGATGTGGGTATTGGCTTATTATTATCTCTGTAAAAACTAGAGGGCAGTTCACACCATACTTGAGTGCACTCAAACCATGCAGGTTCAACAGGTAGTTGAGATATTGCTATTGAGAGAGTGTTCACCAGGTTAATTCCTGGGATGGCAGGACTGTCATATGTTGGAAGAATGGAGCGACTGGGCTTGTATACACTGAATTTAGAAGGATGAGAGGGCATCTTATTGAAACATATAAGATTATTAAGGGATTGGACACACTAGAGATAGGACACATGTTCCCGATGTTGGGGTGGGTCCAGAACCAGGGGCCGCATTTCAAGAAAAAGGGGTAGGCCATTTAGAACGGAGGTGTCAAGTTGGGACAACGGGATCTGGGGGTCCTTGTTCATCAGTCACTGAACGTAAGCATGTAGGTACAGCAGGCAGTGAAGAAAGCCAATGGCCCTGTTGACCTTCATAGCAAGAGGAGTTGAGTATAGGAGCAAAGAGATCCTTCTGCAGTTGTACACGGCCCTAGTGAGACTACACCTTGAGGATTGTGTGCAGATTTGGTCTCCAAATTTGAGGAAGGACATTCTTGCTATTGAGGAAGTGCAGCGTAGGTTCACCAGGATGGCGGGACTGTCATATGTTGATAGAATGGAGGGACTGGGCTTGTATACACTGGAGTTGTGAGGGATGAGAGGGGATCTTATTGAAACATAAGATTGTTAAGGGTTTGAACACGCTAGAGGCAGGAAACATGAACCAGGGGCCACAGTTTAAGAATACGGGGTAAGCCATTTAGATTGGAGATGAGGAAAAACCTTTTCACACAGAGAGTTGTGAGTCTGTGGAATTCTCCGCCTCAGGAGGCCAATTCTTTGGATGCTTTCAAGAGAGCGTTAGATAGGGCTCTTAAAGGTAGTGGAGTCAGGGGATATGGGGAGAAGGCAGGAACAAGGTACTGATTGTGGACGATCAGCCATGATCATATTGAATGGTGGTGTTGGCTCGAAGGGCCGAATGGCCTACTCTTGCACCTATTGTCTATTGTCTGTTGTAGTGCAAAAGAGAAAGGAAACAGATTTCAGAATATGATGTTACAGCTGCAGAGAAAGTGCAGATAAATAGTTCCGTTCAGTCTATTGTCTACCGAGGTACAGCTTTTTTGTTGTGTGCTAGCCAGTCAGCGGAAAGACAATACACGATTACAATCGAGCCGTGCACAGTGAACAGATACATGATAAGGAAATAATGTGCAGTTTAAGATAATGCCAGCAACGTCCGATCAAAGGTAGTCCGAGGGTCTGGAAGTAGAAGGTTTAAAGTTGGCAATGAGGTAGATTGGAAGATTGGGGAATTCATTCCTGGCATGAAGTGTTGTCGTTTCTACCCAGACTGTGGTTTAATGGCCCAGGGGATTCCATAGGTAATGGAAGACAGATTTCTGGATGGAACCAGATCGATACCATCAGGCTGTGATATTAATTACAGTCAAACAGAATGGCAACAGGCCCTTCGGCCCAACTAATCCATGCTGACCACAATGCCCCTTTTCAGCAAATCTCATTTGCCTGCATTTGGTCAATATCTCTAAACCTCTCCTATCCATGTACATAGAAACATAGAAACATAGAAATTAGGTGCAGGAGTAGAACATTCGGCCCTTCGAGCCTGCACCACCATTCAATATGATCATGGCTGATCATCCAACTCAGTATCCCGTACCTGCCTTCTCTCCATACCCTCTGATCCCCTTAGCCACAAGGGCCACATCTAACTCCCTCTTAAATATAGCCAATGAACTGGCCTCAACTACCCTCTGTGGCAGAGAGTTCCAGAGACCCACCACTCACTGTGTGAAAAAATTCCTTCTCATCTCGGTCCTAAAGGATTTCCCCCTTATCCTTAAGCTGTGACCCCTTGTCCTGGACCTCCCCAACATCGGAAACAATCTTCCTGCATCTAGCCTGTCCAACCCCTTAAGAATCTTGTAAGTTTCTATAAGATCCCCTCTCAATCTCCTAAATTCTAGAGAGTATAAACCGAGTCTATGCACCTGCCCAAGTGTCTTTTAAATGCTGTTATAATACCTGCCTTAACTACTTTCTCAGGTAGCTCATTCCATACTCCACCCTCTGAGTGAAAATGTTGCCCCTCAGATTCTGATTAAATCTTGCCCACCTTACCTTAAACATATGTCCTCTTATTTTTCTTTCATCTACCCTGGGTGAAATACTCTGTGCATTCACCCTCTTTATTACCGTCAACCCTCAGCCTCCAGTACTCTGAGGAATAATGTCTTTGTCTGCCCAATCTCCCCCTATAGCTCAGGTCCTCAAATCCAGACAACATCCTCATAAATCTTCGCTGCACTTTTCCCGTCTCAATTACATACTTCCTATAGCAGAATGATTAGAACACAGCGAAGTCCTCCACATGTGGCCTCACTAACATCTCGTACAACTCTAACGTCACCTCCCAACTTCTCGATCCAATGGTCTGATGAAGGGTCCCAATACCTATTCCCTTCCTACAGAGATGCTTCCCGTCCCGCTGAGTTACTCCAGCATTTTGTGTCTATCGCAACTTCTATACTCGATGCCCAGGATAGAATGGATGCGGAGAGTATGTTTCCACTAGTAGGAGAGTCTTGGACCAGAGGTCACAGCCTCAGAATTGAAGGACGTTCTTATAGAAAGGAGACAAGGAGGAACATCTTTAGTCAGAGGGTGGTGAATCTGTGGAATTCTTCGCCAAAGAAGGCTGTGGAGGCCAAGTCAGTGGATATTTTTTAAGGCAGAGATAGATAGATTCTTGATTAGTACAGGTGTCAGAGGTTATGGGGAGAAGGCAGGAGAATGGGGTTAGGAGGAGGGGATAGATCAGCCATGATTGAATGGCAGAGTAGACTTGATGGGCTGAATGGCCTAATTCTGCTAGATCTTGTGATCTTATAACTGATGAAGGCCTATGTACCTAAAGCCTTCATGACCGCCTTATCTACTCGTGACACCACTTACAGGCCACACTGAAACCGATGAATCCCACCTTGACCAAGAGGATGTTCAATGAAACTAAGACCTGGTGGGAGCAGTGTCTTGACATGCTGAGGTGGGATATGTTAACGGCAGCATCCTGGATGACAATGACCCCAGTCTTACTCCCTTCAGCGTCCGTGCACCAGTTACAAAGCAGACACACACACAAAAAGCTGAAGTAACTCAGCGGTCCAGGCAGCATCACTGGAGAGAAGGAATCGGTAACATTTCGGGTCGAAACCCTTCTTTAGTCTGAAGAAAGTCATCCTTCCATATCCCTGCTTTCCCTCTCCGCTGACTCTCAACCCAAAACGTCACCCATTCATTCTAAGGGCGGTCACGGTGGCGCAGCGGAAGAGTTGCTGCCTCACAGCGAATGCAGCGCCAGAGACCCGGGTTTGATCCCGACTACGGGTGCTGTCTGTACCTGCTGTGTACCTATGGCCTGCGTGGGTTTTCTTCGAGATCTTCGCTTTCGTCCCACACTCCAAAGACAATAGACACTAGATAATAGACAGTAGGTGCAGGAGTAGGCCATTCGGCCCTTTGAGCCTCTGTGATCATAGCTAACCATCCACAATCAGTACCCCGTTCCTGCCTTCTTCCCATATCCCCTGACTCCGCTATCTTTAAGAGCCCTATCTAGCTCTTTCTTGAAAGTACCCAGAGAACCGGCCTCCACCGCCCTCTGAGGCAGAGAATTCCAGAGACTCACAACTCTCCTTCCAAAGACGTACAGATTTGTAGGTTAATTGGCTCGGTAAATGTAAAAACTGTCCCTAGTGGGTGTAGGATGGTGTTAATGTGCGGGGATCGCTGGTCGGCGCGGAGGGCCTGTTTCCGCGCTGTGTCTGTAAACTAAACTCACCAGAGATGCTGCCTGTCCCGCTGAGTTACTCCAACATTTTGTGTCTGTATTCTGGAGTTTACAGTGTTCTATGGTTGCAACATTGGTAAACTCCTGGCCAGCTACCTATTGATGCCTGAATTAGGTAGACATTCTTTGTGAGAGTGCCTGTGGGTCGGCCGTGTGCTGCTCTTGAGCTGATCCACGTGGTCAGTGCAGGTCCTCACCTTGTTCTCCTTCGCTTCCCACACAGGCCACATGTCGCTGGAGGGGCTCTGCTGGTACCTGTCCGGCCCGGAAAACAGCCTGATCTTCCCGGAGAGGCTGACTGTGTACCAGGATATGTCGCAGCCCCTGCCGCATTACTTCATCAATTCCTCCCACAACACCTACCTCACCGGTAAACATCTGATGGAAGAATGGATCGACTTGCACAATATTCACTGGAATTTAGAAGGATGAAAGGGGGCCTCATAGAAACATATTAAATTCTCAAAGGATTGGACAGGCTAAAAATTTGCCTGATGATGGGGGAGTCCAGAACCAGGTGTCACAGTTTAAGATAAGGGGCTGAGATGAGGAAAAACTATTTCACCCAGAGAGTTGTGAATCTGCGGAATTCTCTGCCACAGAAGGCAGTGGCTGAGAATCGCAGAGTTCTGCAGGGCTCTGTGCTGGGATTGCTACTATCCACGTTGTATAGTAATGATTTGGATGAGGGTTTTGAAGGCTTTGTGGCCAAGTTTGTGGTCGATGATACGAAAATAGGTGGAAGGGGCAGGTAGTGTGGAGAAAGCAGGGGGCTCTGTAGAAAGACTTGGACAGGTGGGAGAGTGGGCAGAGAAGTGGCAGATGGTATATAGTGTAACTCATACCATGCATTTTGGCAGTAGGAATAAAGGCGGAGACTATTTTTTTAAAGGGCCTAATTCTACTCCTATTACTTATAACCTTATGACCCAATATGACAATACTCTCATGACCAGCCCTTTAGGGAAAGCATTAGCCTGCTGCAGCACACTGTTGTGGTCTCCCAATGCAAAGCAGGAGGTCTAAGTGTGCACGCTGATGAATGCGTACACTGTGTGTATACACTGTGTGTAGGTGTATTTGTTGATGTTACAGATTCGCACAGCATGAAAGCAAACCCCTTCAGCCCAACTCATCCGTACCAACCAAGGTGCCCTGTCTAAGCTCGTCCCGCTTGCCTCGTCCGCGTTTTGGTCCATAATTCTCCCAACCTTTCCGACCCATATGTTCCTGTTGGGTATCCTGTGTTCCGGAATCCGCGCCCGCTCTTCCCTTTCAAGTTGCTCTTGACTGCTCTCCCCCCTTCCTCCTGACAGCTGGGCAGTTCTCCGGGATTTCCTCCCCCGAGATGTACCGGCAGGTCCTCCTAGCCGGGTGTCGCTGCTTGGAGCTCGACTGCTGGAAAGGACGACCGCCAGATGAGGAGCCAATCATTACGCACGGTTACACCATGACAACGGAAATTCTCTTCAAGGTAATCTTACTTTCTGGCATTCGGTGAGAATAAGATACAATCTAAGAGACGGTTTTACCCACAAGGTGGTTTTCCCCCATGTTTTTATGTGTATGTACGTGCGTATATATGTGTGTATATATATATATATATAGAACTGTTACAAAATTTTGAGATTTTAAAAATTAAGTCTGTAATTTATCCCGTCAGATAAAGCTTAAAAAGAAGTTTAATTTGACACCTAATTCACTTTCATATCCCCAGTATTAAAAAAGTTATGGCCATTTTCATACTCGGAAATTAGCATCTTGTTCCCCATTGCTTTTCCATTGACTTAACTCAAAAGTTGTGATCTAGGACAGTCAAAAGCCCAGAACTTTCTTAAAAATTAAGAGCTGAAAGAAATTTTCAGTTATTATAGATTGAAGCATTCTGAAACAAATATGAAACAATCTTGCTTGGATGACCTGAAATTAAAGCATATAATTAGTTAGTTACCCAATTGGACGGGAAGGGAAGGGAATGGAGGGGTTTGGTCTGAGTGCAGGTAGATGGGACTAGGGGAAAATAAATGGTCGGCACGGACTGGAAGGGCCGAGAAGGCCTGTTTCCGTGCTGTAATTGTTATATGGTTATATTGTAGCTAATTACAAAATTCAATTACTAGATCTAAACATCTATCCATTTCTTAAGAAAAGATTACCATTTTTAAAAAGCCTAAGTGTCCAAATAACATTCACACACGAATTCACAATATAACATGATTTTTAAATCTCATTGTCCTGAATTTATAGGCCAAATGGAAGGAATTTAGTTTTTAATTCCCACAAATTAATGGCCATTTAAATCATCGTGCGAGTGGGATTTTGTGGAACGCGATCGTTTGGAACGATGCGGTTGCGGTGAATATACACCCCATATCGGCAGGACAAATTCTGCCGGTTCGCATGGGGCCTAAATCACATTTTCGCAACGTGAAATGTGGATTAAGGTAATCCTAAGAAGCAAGTTTATATGTAAAATAAATGGCTTTCCTTTAGCTGTCCCGTACCTGAAATCCGTCACGGTTGTCGGTGTTGAGGGCATAAGTAGCGGCCTTTTATTTTACTCCAGTGCTGAAATTGTCCAGCGATTTAAAAAAAAAATTCACAGAACGGCCGTTGGAACAATTCTTCAGCATTTGCTAGCTCCCCGAGAAAATATATCCAGGACAGGTGGTAGAAAACCGCATTTTAACCCCGCCCCCCCGCCCCCCCCCCCTCAAAGGCGCCAAAGTCGAGCACACGGCCATTGACAGAACTGCAGCTCCGCTGAAGGTAAGTTTTGTAACATACCTAATATGTATATTTAGCTCAGTATAATGTCACGTGTACCAAGGTACAGTGAAAAGCTGTTTGTTGTGTGCAAGCCAGTCAGCAAAAACGTAAAACATGACTACACTCGAGCCATTTACAGTGTTTTTTCACTGTAGAGTCTTAGAGTGATACAGCATGGAAACAGACCCTTCCGCCCATCTTGCCCACACCGGCCAACATGTCCCAGCTACACTAGTTCCACCTGCCCGCGTTTGGTCCATATCCCTCCAAACCTGTCCTAACCATGCACCTGTCTAGCTGTTTCTTAAACATTGTGATAGTCCCGGCCTCAACTACCTCCTCTGGCAGCTCGTTCCACACACCCACCACCCTTTGTGTGAAAAATATACCCCTCAGATTGCTACTAAATCTTTTCCCCTTCACCTTAAACCCATGTCCTCTGGTCTTCGATTCCCCGACACAGTGGTTATGCAAGACAGTGTTGTGTAAAGGATAATGGTTGGCGGAGATGGGCGATACTTGGAGACACAGGAGGAAAGGCCCCTTTAGAATACTAGAAGGGGCGAGGAGAGGAACATGCATCTAGAAGTGGCTCCTCATTAATGGGGATCGCTATGGACTGATCCATTGGGTATGGAGGTTGGTAGAATGCAAGACCAGGGCTATTGGGAACCATATTCCGACTCTAGGTTGGAATTGGAACAGGGATTACCTGGAACCCTGGCAACTCTGATGGAAAACCATGGTTATAGGAGAATAAATAGCTCAGGTGCAACCACGTGGAAAGTGTTGGTCATCTAGTCATCTCCCTTGTGAGAGCAGATGTGATAGAACAAGAACAGGGATAATGGAATGAATTCCCCACAGAAAACAAAGATAGGGTCAGGATAGCAGTGGGAATCTTGGACTTGCAATGGATATTGTGGATGTGGAGGAAGGAACTGCAGTAAACCAAAGATAGACACAAAAAGCTGGATTGACTCAGCAAGTCAAACAGCAACTCTGGATAAAAGGAATAGGTGACATTTTGGGGCAAGACATGTCTGAAGAAGGGTCTCGACCCGAAACATCACTTATTCGGGTACAGAGAGGGTACAGAGGAGATTTACTAGAATGTTGCCTGGGTTTCAACAGCTAAGTTACAGAGATAGGTTGAATAAGTTAGGTCTTTATTCTCTGGAGCGCAGAAGGTTAAGGGGTGACTTGATAGAGGTCTTTAAAATGATGAGAGGGATAGACAGAGTTAATGTGGACAAGCTTTTCCCTTTGAGAATAGGGAAGATTCAAACAAGAGGACATGACTTTAGAATTAAGGGACAGAGGTTTAGGGGTAACATGAGGGGGAACTTCTTTACTCAGAGAGTGGTAGCGGTGTGGAATGAGCTTCCAGTGGAAGTGGTGGCGGCAGGTTCGTTGGTATCATTTAAAAATAAATTGGATAGGCATATGGATGAGAAGGGTATGGAGGGTTATGGTATGAGTGCAGGCAGGTGGGACTAAGGGAAAAAAGTTGTTCGGCACGGACTTGAAGGGCCGAGATGGCCTGTTTCCGTGCTGTAATTGTTATATGGTTATATGGTTATTCCTTTTCTCCAGAGATGCTGTCTGACCCGCCGAGTTATTCGGGCATTTTGTGTCGATGAATAGATGTTGGGAATAAGTTGCACCAAGCTGCCCAGCACTGAGGAGGGGAAATATGGCCAGAAACCAGAGTCCAGCAGAGGAGGACAAAGGGCTTAATTAGGAAAGGGAAAATAGATTATGAAAGGAAACTGGCAGGGAACATAAAAACTGACTGCAAAACCTTTTATAGATATGTGAAGAGAAAAAGATTAATTAAAAGAAATGTAGGTCCCTTGCAGCCAGAAACAGGTGAATTGATCATGGGAACAGGGACATGGCAAACTAATTGAATAACTACTTTGGTTCTGTCTTCATTAAGGAAGACATAAATAATCTGCCGGAAATAGCAGGGGACCAAGGGTCAAATGAGATGGAGGAACTGAGTGAAATCCAGGTTAGTCGGGAACTGGTGTTAGGTAAATTGAATGGATTAAAGGCCGATAAATCCCCAGGGCCAGGGCTTAAGGAAGTAGCCCCAGAAATAGTGGATGGATTAGTGATAATTTTTCAAAACTCTTTAGATTCTGGAGTAGTTCCTGAGGATTGGAGGGTAGCTAATGTAACCTCACTTTTTAAAAAGGACAGAGAGAGAAAACGAGGAATTTCAGACCAGTTAGTCTAACATCGGTAGTGGGGAAAGTCAGTTCAAGCCATCTCAGTTATTAAAGATGTGATAGCAGCACATTTGGAAAGTGGTGAAATCATTGGACAAAGTCAGCATGGATGTATGAAAGGTAAATCATGTCTGACAAATCTTATAGAATTTTTCGAGGATGTAACTAGTAGAGTGGATAAGGGAGAACCAGTGGATGTGTTATATCTGGACTTTCAGAAGGCTTTCGACAACACAAGAGATTAGTATACAAACTTAAAGCACACGGTATTGGGGGTTCAGTATTGATGTGGATAGAGAACTGGCTGGCAGACAGGAAGCAAAGAGTAGGAGTAAACGGGTCCTTTTCAGAATGGCAGGCAGTGACTAGTGGGGTACCGCAAGGCTCAGTGCTGGGACCCCAGCAATTTACAATATACATTAATGATTTGGACGAGGGAATTGAATTCAACATCTCTAAGTTTGTGCATGACACAAAGCTGGGGGGCAGTGTTAGCTGGGAGGAGGATGCTAGGAGGCTGCAAGGTGACTTGGATAGGTTGGGTGAGTGGGCAAATGCATGGCAGATGCAGTATAATGTGGATAAATGTGAGGTTATCCACTTTGCTGGCAAGAACAGGAAAGTAGACTCTGAATGGTAGCTGATTAGCAAAAGGGGAGATGCAACGAGACCTGGGTGTCATGGTACACCTGTCATTGAAAGTAGGCATGCAGGTGCAGCAGGCAGTGAAAAAAGTGAATGGTATGTTAGCATTCATAGCGAAAGGATTTGAGTATAGGAGCAGGGAGGTTCTACTGCAGTTGTACAGGGCCTTGGTGAGACCACACCTGGAGTATTGCGTACAGTTTTGGTCTCCTAATCTGAGGAACGACATTCTTGCCATAGAGGGAGTACAGAGAAGGTTCACCAGACTGATTCCTGGGATAGCAGGACTTTCATATGAAGAAAGACTGGATAGACTCGGCTTGTACTCCCCAGAATTTAGAAGATTGAGGTGGGATCTTATAGAGACTTACAAAATTCTTAAGGGGTTGGACAGGCTAGATGCAGGAAGATTGTTCCCGATGTTGGGGAAGTCCAGAACAAGGGGTCACAGTTAAAGGATAAGGGGGGAGTCTTTTAGGACCGAGATGAGAACATTTTTTTTCACACAGAGAGTGGTGAATCTGTGGAATTCTCTGCCACAGAAGGTAGTTGAGGCCAGTTCATTGGCTATATTTAAGAGGGAGTTAGATGTGGCCCTTGTGGCTAAAGGGATCAGGGGGTATGGAGAGAAGGCAGGTACAGGATACTGAGTTGGATGATCAGCCATGATCATATTGTATGGTGGTGCAGGCTCGAAGGGCCAAATGGCCTACTCCTGCACCTATTTTTCTATGTTTCTATGTTTCTAACTTGCAAGCTTGAGCTTGTATTTGATGTTTCTCGAGGTCCCAGAGAAAGGATGTTACAGAGAAAGGTTGAACAAGTTAGGTCTTTATTCTTTGGAGCGCAGAAGGTTAAGGGGGGACTTGATAGAGATCTTTAAAATGATGAGAGGGATAGACACAGTTGACGTGGATAAGCTTTTTCCATTGAGAGTAGGGAAGATCCAAACAAGAGGACATGATTTGAGAATTAAGGGACAAAAGTTTACGGGCAACATGAGGGGGAACTTCTTTACTCAGAGAGTGGTGGCTGTGTGGAATGAGCTTCCAGTGGAAGTGGTGGAGGCAGGATCGATTTTATAATTTAAAAATAAATTGGATAGGTATGTGGACGGGAAGGGAATGGAGGGTTATGGCCTGAGTGCAGGTAGATGGGACTAGGTGAGAGTAAGTGTTCGGCACGGACTGGAAGGGCCGAGAGGGCCTGTTTCCGTGCTGTAATTGTTATATGGTTATATGGCTATGTGGTCACGGATGCGGATATGGGACTCCAGCCAGCGAGCACGTTGCCCCACTGAGGTAAAGATAAGAGCGGGGCTCCCTGTGAAATATCGGTGGATAAAGTGCTATCAAGTGGTCTCTGTTACACCAGGAAGATCTTTTACATTCCTGAAACCTAGGATTACTTGTCCATTCACATAGGAAATAGAAGGCAGTTTGGTTTCCATGAGTTCATAAGTGATAGGAGAAGAATTAGGCCATTCGGCCCATCGTCTACTCCTCCATTCAATCATGGCTGATCTACCTCTCCCTCCGAACCCCATTCTCCTGCCTTCTCCCCATGACCTCTGACACGTGTACTAATCAAGAATCTATCTATCTATCTATCTCTGCCTTAAAAATATCCACTGACTTGGCCTCCACAGCCTTCTGTGGCAAATAATTCCACAGATTCACCACCATCTAACTAAAGAAATTCCTCCTCATCTCCTTCATAGAGGAATGTCCTTTAATTCTGAGGCTGTGCCCTCTAGTCCTAGACGCCCCCACTAGTGGAAACATCCTCTCCACATCCACTCTATCCAAGCCTAACACTTTCACTGTTCGACTAACGGTGCCTTTCACTAATGTTTGACAGAACAGACATGGACCCGTTTCCTCTGTTTGTGTGTAGGGTCCATGTCACACCCTCAAAATGAAGAGCCAACATTCTGGACAGGGATGAACAGAAACGGCCTGGTCCAGAGGGTGGTGCACCTTTTGGGATTCTCTCCCCAAGTGGAGTGTGGGGGTTAGTTCGCTGTGTGTGCGTAAGACAGGGAATGGTCGAAGAATTGAGGCGTATGGGTTGCCTCAGAGGGCGGTGGAGGGGGAGTTAAAGTGCTTGGCAACCGGGAGATCAGGTAGATTTAGGCGGAGGTGTTCAGCGAAACGATCGCCGAGCCTGCACTTGGTGTCGTCGATATACATCCGTCCACACCTGGAACAGCGGCTGCAGTAGATGAGGTTTGGAGGAGGTGCAAGTGAACCTCTGCCTCACCTGTAAGGTTTGTCGGGGTCCTTGGATGGAGTTGAGGGAGGAGGCGTAGGGACATTCTCTGCCTCAGAGGCTGGTGAAGGCAGGTTCTCTGGATACTATCAAGAGAGGGATCTAGGAATAACTGTGCATAGTTCCCTGAAGGTGGAATCGCATGTAGATAGGGTGGTAAAGAAAGCTTTTGGTGTGCTGGCCTTTATAAATCAGAGCATTGAATATAGGAGTAGGGAAATAATGTTAAAATTGTACAAGGCATTGGTGAGACCAATTCTGGAGTATGGTGTACAATTTTCGTCGTCTAATTATAGGAAGGATGTCAACAAAATAGAGAGAGTACAGAGGAGATTTACTAGAATGTTGCCTGGGTTCCAGCAAATAAGTTACAGAGAAAGGTTGAACAAGTTAGGTCTTTATTCTTTGGAGCGCAGAAGGTTAAGGGGGGACTTGATTGAGGTCTTTAAAATGATGAAAGGGATAGACAGAGTTGACGTGGATAAGCTTTTCCCATTGAGGGTAGGGAAGATTCAAACATGAGGGCATGACATGGGAATTAAGGGACAGAAGTTTAGGGGTAACATGAGGGGGAACTTCTTTACTCAGAGAGTGGTGGCTGTGTGGAATGATCTTCCTGCAGAAGTGGTGGAGGCAGGATCGATTTTAACATTTAAAAGTAAAGTGGATAGGTATATGGACGGGAAGGGAATGGAGGGGTATGGTCTGAGTGCAGGTAGATGGGACTAGGGGAAAATAAATGGTCGGCACGGACTGGAAGGGCCGAGAAGGCCTGTTTCCATGCTGTAATTGTTATATGGTTATTATATGGTTAGAGAGCTAAATAGGACTCTTAAAGATAGCGGAGTCAGGGGATATGGGGAGAAGGCAGGAACGGGGTACTGATTGAGGGTGATCAGCCATGATCACATTGAATGACAGTGCTGACATCCCCATTATCATACAGTTGTTTTCCATGCTGCTGCATTGAAATTTGCATATTCCACCATTTATCTGGTACACATTATACAGCCAGCGCTGACACATGGCAGGCTTGTTTCCGCGCTGTATCTCCAAACTAAACTAACGGTAATAAATGCAGAGAAACCAATACACTGTGGCGGAGGAAGTCCAGAACAAGGAACCAGAATTGGGACAATTGTGAGTGATACCGTACAAAAGAAAGTGACCTCCAAACTCAGACATGGACATGAACAATTGTAAACTGAGCAGCGAGGAGAGCCTTGAATATAGTAAATGGCAGTGCAGGCTCTGGGGGACTGAATGGCCTCGTGTCTTTTTGTACTCAAAGCCGGAATGTAACAAGCAAAGCCAATATTTATCTGCAATGAAAATGCTTCCAATGTTTCCTGCAACAGGATGTCATCGAGGCTATTGCGGAGAGTGCGTTCAAAACATCACAGTACCCAGTCATCCTGTCCTTTGAAAACCACGTCGACTCGTGAGTACAAATCGACTCTTTGATCCAAATGTTGGATGGGAAGGTAAGGGGATCAGAATGCAGACAGATGTGGGGTGCAGGAAGTGAGCAGTGGGGGGGGGTGTTGAATCCTCAATCAAGATCCTAGAATACATTTTCCATCAATCCCTTCATCAAGGTCATGGCATTCTAGGGGCTTCCAATGTATAGACACAAAGAACTGATGCTGGTTTATGCAAGTGTGGGAGCAAGTCAACGGGCCGGGCAGCATCTCTGGAGAATGAGGGTAGGTGGCGTTTTAACTCGGGATCCTTCTTCAGAACAAGATGTCATTGAAACGCACGGAATAGTGAAAGGCTTGGGTAGCCTGGATGTGGAGAGGATGTTTCCACTAGTGGGAGAGTCTAGGACTAGAGGTCACAGCCTCAGAATTAAAGGACGTTCTTTTAGGAAGGAGATGAGGAGACATTTCTTTAGTCAGAGGGTGGCGAATCTGTGGAATTGTTTGCCACAGAAGGCTGTGGAGGCCACAAGTCAGTGGATATATTTAAGGCAGAGATAGATAGATTCTTGATTAGTGCGGGTGTCAGGGGTTGTGGGGAGAAGGCAGGAGAATGGGGTTAGGAGGGAGAGGTAGATCAGCCATGATTGAATGGTGGAGTAGACTTGATGGGCCGAATGGCCGGATTCTACCCCTATTACATGACCTTATAATATACTCCTGCCATTTTTGTGCAACCAAATACTGGGGGCAATTGTTTATTTAGTTTAGAAATAAACTTATCTTTGTATATCAGTTTAGTTTAGTTTAGAGAAACAGCGCGGAAACAAACCCTTCCACCTACCGAGTCCGCGCCGACCAGCGATCCCCGCACACTAACACTATCCTACACACACTAGGGACAATTTACATTTGTACCAGGCCAATCAATCTACAAACCTGTACATCTTTAGAATGTGGGAGGAAACTGAAGATCTCGGAGAAAACCCACGCAGGCCACGGGGAGAACGTACAAACTCCGTACAGGCAGCACCCGTAGTCGGGATTGAACCCTGGTCTGGAGATTGCAAAGTAACCAAAAACGGTTGATCAGGGCAGAGCTGTGGATGTTATCTATGTGGATCTCAGCAATGCATTTGGCAATGTTTCGCATGGTAGGCTGCTCTGGAAAGTTAGATCGCATTTGAGCCAGGGAAAGCTGGACGACTGGACTAGAGCAGGTGCTTCATGGAAGGAAGCAGAGGGTGATATTGGAAAGTTGTTTTCAGACAGGAGGCCGGTGACTAGTGGTGTGCCTCAGCTATCACTGCTGTGCCCTATCAGTGATTTGGATGAGAATGTCAAAGCCATGAGTAGTAAGTTTTGAGATGACAGCAAAGTGGGTGGTATCATAGATAGCGAAGATGGTTATCCAAACGTACCCCTTGGAGCGCAGGAAGATGAAGGGTAATCTTATGCAGGTGTACAAAATCACGAGAGGAATAGATCGTGTGGATGCACAGAGTCTCTTGCCCAGAGTAGGGGAATCGAGGACCGGAGAACATAGGTTTCAGGTGAAGGGGAAAAGATTTAATAGGAACCTGAGGGGTGATTTCTTTCGCACAAAGTGTGGTGGGTGTGTGCAATGAGGTAGTTGAGGCAGGTACTATCTTCTTCTTCTTGTGTATGGCACGCACAGCCTAAAGTTGTTCTATTTGATCCAGTTTGTGCACGTCGGGTTGATTGCATTAGTCGAAACAGGGCGGACCACGTGAAAGTTGCAAAAGTTGTAACAAGTGTTACATGTTGGGAAGCCAAACCATGGCTGGATTTGACAGTGGATGGCCAGGGCTGGGGGAGCGGTGGGATCTAGGAGTGCAGGTACATAGCTCCTTGAAAGTGGCGTCTCAAGTAGATAGGGTGGTCAAGAACTTTTGGTACATTGGCCTTCATCAGACAGAATATTGAGTGTAGACGTTGGGATGTTGGAGTTTTGATCTCCCTGCTATAAAAGGATGATGTTAAGCTGGATAGAGTGCCGGGAAGATGTACAAGGATGTTGGCCAAGACCTGAGGGCCCAAGAGGTTGGGCAGGCTAGAAAAGTATTCCCTGTGGAGCAGGGCGGATGAGAGGTGACCGTGCACAGGTGCATAAGCTCATGAGGGGGACCAGATGAGGTTGAGTAAATACACAGATTAATCTACCCAGAGTAGCGGAATCAAGAACAAAGGGACATACAGTTAATAAATTTAAGAAGACACGGAACGTTCTGTCAGAGGAAGTAGTTGAGGCAGATACATTAAAAAGACATTTGGACATGTAGATGGAAGCGAAGGGTTTAGTGGGATATGGGCCAAATGTGGGCAGGTGGGAAGAGTGTAAGATGGGGCATCTTGGTCGGCATGGGCAAGTGGGGCCGAAGGGCCTGTTCCACGCTGTACGACTCTCTGACTAAAAGCATTGAACAGATTAATAGGCCAGGGGGTTTAGGAAGAGAGGATCTGCCAATCCTGGTAAATGAAGTAACAAAGCTGGCAGACAAGCAAGTAGGAGAGCTTATGGAATGCTGGCAGCTTTATGGGACTTGGGTTGTGTCCTACGTTTGGGGTATTGTGTACAATTCTGCCCGTCTCATTATTGGAAGAATGTGGGGGGCTTCAGAAGATTGCTGCCTGGATTAGAGGACATTAGCTGCGAGGAGAGGTTGGACAAACTGGCATTTTTTCCTCTGGAGCGTCGGAAGCTGAGGAGAGGCCCGACACAAGTATCGATCTGGTAGACAGTCAGAATCTTTTTTCCCAAGGTGGCAATGTTAAGGGCAAGAGGTCACACAGTTAAGGTGAGAGGGGCAAAGTTTAAAGGAGATGTGCGGGGTAAGGTTTTATTTTACACAGAGGGTGCCTGAAGCGAGCTGCCAGGGGTGGTGGTAGAGAGAGATGCGATAGTGGCGTTTAAGGGGCTTTTGGATAGGCGCAGGGAGTGGAGGGATGTGGATCACATGCAATTTAAATTGGCACCTTGTCTGGAGCAGACACTGTGGGCTGCAGGGCAGGGCTTATTCCTGCACAGAACTGCTCTACGTTCTCTATGTTCTCTGGGCCTTGCGGAAAAAAACACAAGGACATGGGATTTCACAGGAAGGGAAGTTTTGATGTCACTTTTCCGGATGTTGGCCAGACATCGCTTGGCACTCTATCGGTAAGGAAGGATATTCTTGTGCTGGACGCAATTCAGAGGAAGTTCACTCCGTCGGTTCCTGGGATGAAATGGCTGATGCATTAAGGAAGGTCGAGTAGGTCAGGTTGTTCAGAAGAAGCTTGGGTCTTTTTGAAGCAAGAGCTAACTACAGAGGGCTGGAGCAAATCAGTGCATCAGGCAGCACCTGGGGAGGGAAAGGACAGAGAACGTTTCAGCTTGTTCCCTTCTTCACACCGATGGATTGGGGGGGGGGGGGATAGAGAGTTAGACTAGAGAGTTGGGGGGTAGGGTTGCCAACTGTCCCGTATTAGCTGGGACATCCCGTATATTGGGCTAAATTGGTACGGGACCGCCCTTGTCCCGTGTTTGACCGCTACTACTCGGGTCGAGGGGACTGTCGGGTCGGAGCGCCGCGTCCGGCCCCGCCTCACCCGTCCCGACGTAGTGCAGCCCGTGGAGTGCAGCAGCAGCAGCAGCAGCAGCGCCTCGCCCGTGGCCCCGTCGGTCGGTCGGCAGCCCGGCCAGCTGTCCGACCTTCGGGCCTGCGCTTACCGCCGCCACCACCACCCCTCCTTCTCACGGCCGTTCATCGGCTCATGAGCTGGCCGGGGCGCCGGACTTTGCGCGTGGCCCCCTGGGCCAAAACTCCTCAGCTGGCCCGCCGGCCGGGCTTTGTGTGCAGTCCAGCACCCGGGCCAATTCATCATTCACCCACCCAGCCACGGCCGAGTCGGTCAACGAATTGCCGTCGGGAATTTGTCCCGTATTTTTTTACCTTTTGTCCCTTATTTGGGAGTGAGAAAGTTGGCCACCCCAGGTGGGGGTGAGGGGAAGCCTTGCATTAGATGGGTGGATACAGGTGTTAAGGGCAAGGTAGACTCAAAAAGCTGGAGTAACTCAGCATGACAGGCAACATCTCTGGAGATCTCCTTCTTTGCAGAGATGCCATCTGTCCCGCTGAGTTACTCCAGCTATTTGTGTCTGTCTTCGATTTAAACCAGCATCTGCAGTTCCTCCCTACACCGGTGTTAAGGTGGGACGGGGTGATTCACAGATGCGTGGAGATAGTGACAAAGACTAATGAAAATAAAGAAAGGGTGTCAGAAAGAAAAGAAGAGGAGGATCCCGAGGAGGGATTGAGAACGGAACCGACAGAAATGTCCGTCAGTTTACTGTGTATAAATTGCCTCATTTCCTACATCTTTCCCCCTCCCCCCCCCCCCCACTGGCTCTTTTACCCCCCCTCACTCCTTCTCCCCTGATCCTTTCCCCCCTCTCCCTTCCACCTCCCACTTTCCCCCTCTTCCTCCACCCCTCTCTTCCCCTCTCTTCCCCTCCTTACCCCTCTCTTTCCCCTCTCTTCCCCCTCTCCCCCCCTCTCTTCCCCCCTCTTCCTCCCCCCCTTCCCCCCTCTCTTCCCCCCCTCTCTTCCCCCTCTCTTCCTCCCCTCTCTTTCCCCCCTCTCTTCCCCTCTCTTTCCCTCCTTACCCCTCTCTTTCCCCTCTCCTTACCCCCTCTCTTCCCCCTCTCCCCCCCTTCCCCCCCTCTTCCCCCCCTCTCTTCCCCCCCCTCTCTTCCCCCTCTCTTCCCCTCTCTTCCTGACTCTCTCCCCCTCTCCCCCCCTCTCTTCCCCCTCTCTTCCCCCCCTCTTTCTCCCCTTCTCCTTTTCCCTCTTCTCCCTCGCCCCCCCCTCTCGTTTCCTCCCTCATTCCTCCCCTCTCTTTTACCCTCGTGCTCGCTCTGACTCCCTCTCCCCCTCTCGCACTCTGCCACTCTCCCTCACCCCCTCCCCCTCTCTCTGCTGCCTCCCTCACTCTGTACGTAACTCTCTTTCCCCAAGATGCATCTGATTTATCTTCTCTAATTTGGAACAGCCCAAAGCAGCAAGCCAAGATGGCCGACTACTGCAGGACAATATTTGGTGACATGTTGCTGACGGAGCCCTTGGAGAAATATCCAGTGAGTGTGATCCTGTGGCCACAGACAGAGTGCATGTGCTTTGCTGCCGATGGATAGATACAGTGTGGATATCTCAGTGGATGTTCAGTTATGCTTGGTGTGTTCCTGGAACACCCTATGTGGTCATTGGACGTTATGCAAGTCCTCTACCAAAGTTCACCTATGCCTTTGCCCTTCTGGCGACCAGCGCCCTATGGTGCCAACCACATGCCATCTGGTGCAGGAAAGGGAGGGTGCTTGGCTTCTGCAACCTCTCCCATTAGTACACTAGTGTGTGGTATTGTAGGTGGCACTGATGTGTGTGGTATAGAAAAATAGAGACATACGAGCATAGAAATAGGTGCAGGAGTAGACCATTTGACCCTTTGAGCCAGCAATATGATCAAGGCTGATCAACCAGAATCTGTACCCCGTTCCTGCTTTCTTCCCATTTTCCTTGATTCCTTTAGCCCTAAGACAGGGGTCGGCAACCTTGTTCTGCACAGGGGTCGGGTCGCATGTCTGTGAGCGGATGGCGGGCCACATCTATCACGTGTACACATGGATCCCGCCCTGGATGGCAGGCATCAAATCACGTGTTCACAGAAGGTAGACAACAATGCTGGAGAAACTCAGCGGGTGAGGCAGCCTCATGCAATCTTTGCCAGAGCTCGGTGCTCAGGGCGGGCAGGATGATTACGGGGAAATCCGCCTGCGGGCCGGATGATTTGGGTTCACGGGCCGCATTCGGCCCGGGGGCTGCAGGTTGCCGACCCCTGCCCTATGAGATCTAACTCTCTCTTCAAAACATCCAGTGAATGGGCCTCCAGTGCTTTCTGTGGCAGAGAATTCCACCGATTCACAACTCTCCGGGTGAAAACGTTTTTACCTCATCTCAGTCCAAAATGGCCGACCCTGTATTCTTAAACCGTGGCCCCTGGCATTGTAGATGGCACCAAAGTGGGTGGTATTGTAGGTAGAGAGGTTTGTCAAAGGATCTTGATCTGAAGAACGCTAATGGAGTTATGTATGAGATAAGTATGAGGTGTTGCATTTTGGAAGTTCTAACCAGGGTAGGATATACACAGTGAATGGCTGGGCTCTGGGGAGTGCTGTCAGGCAGAGGGATCTAGGTCTACCGGTACATAGTTTCTTGGAGCAGGTGTCACACTTAAGGGCCTGTCCCACTTTCACGACTTAATTCAAAACTTAAACGACCTAAAAAAAAAAATAAAGATCGTGGTGATCTACGAGCTCCTACGACCTTCCACGACTATGTTCCTACGAGTATGTCCACAAATTCCCACGACTATTTTGATGCCCTCCTTACGAGTAAAAAGTTGCAATTTCTTTCATCCCGACCATTTTTTAAAACATGGACATTTTTTGCCGGGCTGGAAGAAACGTCCCGACTTACCTGATGCCGCGAGTACCTACGGCTGGCATAACTTACCTCGTGAAAGTGGGACAGGCCCACTTTCAAAAAAAAAATCATCGGGACTTCTCTCCCCCCAATCGGGGATATTGAGACCAAACGTTGCGTGTCTAAGGCCAGCAGTATTATAAAAGACCCCACACATCTCCATCACGGACTGTTCACTCTGCTGCCCTCGGGAAAAAGATATCGCAGCATAAGGACCAGAACATCAAGGTTCTGCAACAGCTTCTTCCCACGAGCCATCAGACTTGAATGCCATGTAATGGGCTGCCACCGTTGTCTATTTATCCTTTTATCCATTTTTTTATCCAGTTTATCCTTCTGTTAATTATCGTGTTGCACAGGGAGCCAAATGCAACGGAATTTTGTTTGGAATTGCATATATCGATGCATATCTAAGTTTATATGACTTTGCCTTGACCCTTTAGACAGGGTTGTGAAGAAGGCTTTTTGGCCTTGAGACTAGATGCCGGAAAGGTCATGTTACAATAGTACAAGACGTCAGTGAAGTCACATTTGGAGGCCACAATATTGCGTTCACTTTTGGTCATTCTCTTGTAGGAAATATGTTGTTCAGCTGGAAAGAATGCAGAGAAGATTAAGGAGAATGTTGGCAGGAATCGCGGGCCTGAGCTATCGGTAGAGGTTGAGCGGGCTAGGAGGTTATTCCTTGAAGAGCTTGAGGATGAGTGGTGATCCTATAGAGGCTTATAAGATCTTGGGAGGAATAGATAGGGTGAATGAAGGATATGGGCCAAATGCAGGAAGGTGGTACTAGTGTCGATGGGTTATATGTTGGTCTGCGTGGAGTTGGAGGGAATGTGTCCATGCTGTTATGACCATTGTGAGCAGACAGCAGTAGCTTACATACTCTTCAAATAACTGAATTCACTTGGACTTATGTGTGACTTTCATCGGGGGGAGCTCAGGGCAATAGGTTTCACTTTTGACAATACCAGGAAATATAACCCAGTTTGTGTAGGAAGGAACTGCAGGTGCTGGTTTAAACCGAAAATAAACACAAAATGCTGGAGTAACTCAGCAGGACGGGCAGCATCTCTGGAGAGAAGAAATGGGTGACGTTTCTGGTCGCGACCCTTCTTCAGACTGAGAGTTAGGGGAGAGGGAGACATAGAGATATAGAAACATAAAAACATAGAAAATAGATGCAGGAGTAGAGGCCATTCGGCCCTTTGAGCCTGCACCGCCATTCAATATGATCATGGCTGATCGTCCAACTCAGTATCCTGTACCTGCCTTCTCTCCATACCCCCTGATCCCTTTAGCCACAAGGGCCACATCTAACGCCCTCTTAAATATAGCCAATGAACTGGCTTTCTGTGGCAGAGAATTCCACAGATTCACCACTCTCTGTGTGAATTTTTTTTTTTTCATCTCGGCCCTAAAAGACTTCCCCCTTATCCTTAAACTGTGACCCCTTGTTCTGGACTTCCCCAACATCGGGAACAATCTTCCTGCATCTAGCTTGTCCAACCCCTTAAGAATGTTGTAAGTTTCTATAAGATCCCCCCTCAATCTTCTAAATTCTAGCGAGTACAAGCCGAGTCTATCCAATCTTTCCTCACATGAAAGTCCTGCCATCCCAGGAATCAGTCTGGTGAACTTTCTGGTGAATATGGAAGGGTAAGGTGTGAAAATGACAGATCAAATCAGATGTTGATCAAGGAAATGTAGAATGTTTCATTGTTGGATGAGGGGAAGGTGACAACGAGGGATACGAACTGTAAAATTAACCAGGAGGACAGTGAAACTAGTCGGAGAACTAGGGTGGGGGAGGGATAGACAAAGAGAGGGAAAGCAAGGGCTACTTGAAGTTAGAGAAGTCAATGTTCATACCGCTGGGGTGTAAACTACCCAAGCGAAATATGAGGTGCTGTTCCTAAAATTTGCGCTGGGCCTCACTCTGACAATGGAGGAGGCCCAGGGCAGAAAGGTCAGATTGGGAATGGGAGGGGGAGTTGAAGTGTTTGGCAACCGGGAGATCAGGTAGGTTGAGGCGGAGGTGTTCAGCGAAACGATCGCCGAGCCTGCGCTTGGTGTCGCCGATATACACGAGTCCACACCTGGAACAGCGGCTACAGTAGATGAGGTTTGGAGGAGGTGCAAGTGAACCTCTGCCTCGCCTGGAAGGACTGTCGGTGTCCTTGGATGGAGTCGAGGGAGGAGATATCGGGACATTCTCTGCCTCAGAGGGCGGTGGAGGCCGGTTCTCTGGATACTTTCAAGAGAGAGCTAGATAGGGCTCTTAAAGATAGCGGAGTCAGGGGATATGGGGAGAAGGCAGGAACCGGGTACTGATTGGGGATGATCACATTGAATGGCGGTGCTGGCTCGTAGCACCTATTGTCTATTGTCTATTGACAGGCGTTGCATCTCCTGCGGTTGGAGGTGAAGGTAACCGGGGGAGGAGGTGGTGAGATCTATCATTAAACAGGGCCGCAAGTTCAATAGTTCTCCTGCCATCCCCATTATCAAACATTTGTTTTCCATGCTGCTGCATTGAAATTTGCATATTCCTCCATTATCTGGTACACATTATACAATCACGCTGGCACACCTGAGCTGGCCTTGGCATTGCCCCAAACAAAAGCTCCTATTGATCTCGCCAGCTAAAAATGACACACTGCATATGCTAATTGATTAAACTGAATATTAAAATTCACCCAACAAAGACAGTAAATATTATTCCAACGTAAACTTCAATCCTGTCTGGCAGAAACAGGGAACAGCAGATGCTGAGGTGCTGAGTTACTCCAGCATTTTGTGTACTAACCCTACCTACATGTTATGTCCAAACTTGACCCCTGTTTTACTGGCTCTTCATAGTTGCGATGCATTTTGGTAGCTGGCAAACACAAAATGCTGGAGTAACTAAGCGGGACAGGCAGCATCTCTGGAGAGAAGGAATGGGCGACGTTTCCGGGTCGAGACCCTTCTTCGGACTGAGGGCAGGACAAAGATAGAATGTAGGCACAGACAGTGAGACTAGTGGGAGAACTGGGAACGGGAAGGGGATGGAGAGAGAAAGCAAGGGCTATCTGAAGTTAGAGAAGTCAATGGGTACACAAAAGGCTGGAGAAACTCAGCGGGTGCAGCAGCATCTATGGAGCGAAGGAGATAGGCGACGTTTCGGGTCAAGACTCTTCATCAAACCCTTCTTTAGAGAAGTCAATGTTCATACCGCTGGGATGTAAACTACCCAAGCGAAATATGAGGTGCTGTTCCTCCAATTTGCGCTGGGCCTCACTCTGACAATAGAGGAGGCCCAGGACAGAACCCTATCTAGCTCTCTCTTGAAAGCATCCAGAGAACCTGCCTCCACCACCCTCTGAGGCAGAGAATTCCACAGACTGTGAGGAAAAGTGTTTCCTTGTCTCCGTTCTACATGGCTTATTCCTTATTCTTAAACTGTGGCCCCTGGTTCTGGACTCCCACAACATTGGGAACATGTTTCCTGCCTCTAGAGTGTCCAAACCCTTAACAATCTTATATGTTTCAATAAGATCCCCTCTCATCCTTCTAAACTCCAGAATGTACAAGCCCAGCCACTCTATTCTCTCAGCATATGACAGTCCCGTCATCCCGGGAATTAACCTTGTAAACCTACGCTGCACTCCCTCAATAGCAAGAATGTCCTTCCACAAATTAGGAGACCAAAACTGCACGCAATATTCCAGTTGTGGTCTCACTAGGGCTCTGTGCAACTGCAGAAGGACCTCTTTGCTCCTATATTCGATTCCTCTTGTTATAAAGGCCAACATGCCATTCGCTTTCTTCACTGCCTGCTGTACCTGCATGCTTACTTTCATAGACTGATGTACAAGGACCCCCAGATCCCGTTGTACTTCCCCTTTTCCCAACTTGACGCCATTTAGATAGTAATCTGCCTTCCTGTATTTGCTACACAACAAATGTAAATTGTCCCTAGTGTGTGTAGGATAGTGTTAGTGTGCGGGGATCACTGGTCGGTGAGGATGGTGGGCCGAAGGGCCTGTTTCTATGCTCTATCTCTAAAACTAGACTAAACTAAACTAATTTCTGTCATTCTCAATGTGATCCCACCAGCAGTCACATCTATGCCAGGAGACTGCAGGCAGATGAAGCACTAATAAGCCAAGGGCTTACATAGTGTGGAGTTTGTCGAATGTGTTCAGGAAAGCTTCCTCAGGCAATATGTAGAGGACCCTACAAGGGAGAGGGTGAAGCTTGATTTGAAAATTGGGATTGGAAATTGGAACTTGGAAATTGGAAAATTGGGATGGGCAAGTGATGGAAGACTCCATGGTGACCCTAGTTGGATTAGCGACCATTGTTCTATTAGCTTTACAATAGATATGGATAAAGACAGTCCATGGTGGGTCCATGAGGTCCATCTTTGCTGGGAGCTTGCTTGTTGTTTGCGGGCTGTGGAACATCCGGAAAGTGGGAAGTTTTAACAGTTTAACGACAAGAGTATCGGGTATGCATGTTATCACAGTTGAGAAGGTGCAGAACGTCCTAAGGTGTTTGAAGGTAGATAAATCTATCAGGCCTGACAAGATATATCCAAAGGCACCCTGGCTGAGATCTGTGAGTCATCATTAAACACGGGCGAGGCGCTGGGAGACTGGAGGGTGGCAAATGTTGTGCCTGTATTTAAGAAGGGCTGCAGGGAAAAGCCTGGGAACTACAGGCCAGTGATCTCACACCTGTGGTCGGAAAGTTAAAGGCATGTCCCACTGTACGAGCTAATCCAAGAGTTCTCCCAAGTTTCCATTAATTCGAACTCGGAGAATTACGGTCATGGCCGCTCCCAGGTACTCAGGGCTCTCGTGGACATTTTTTCAACATGTTAAGTAAAATGTGCCAATGTAATGTACGAGTATAAAGTATCAATATTTTTCATCACGAGTATTTTTTTTACTCGTGGACATTTTTCACAGCGTTGAAAAACCGTCACGAGTTTACCGGATTTCACGAGTTTACCGGATTTCCCGAGTACCTACCGTTACGTACGAGCCGCTACGGGACATCCACGAACCCCTACGGACCCGCTACGGACATTCTCCGAGTTCGAATCAGGGGGAAAACTCTGGAGAACTCTTGAATTACCTCGTACAGTGGGACAGGCCCTTAAGGAAAATGTGCCAATGTAATGTTCGATATGCATCTCAATGTGTTTTGCCCCTTCTGTGGCAGCTGAAAGCTGGATCTCCCGTCCCCAGCCCCCAGGAGCTGCTGGGCAAGATCCTGATCAAGAACAAGAAGAATCAGGTAGCTGACAACAGGAGCCAGGAGATGAAGAGGAGGAAGAGCATGGAGTCCGTGGCTGAGGAGGCTACATGCGGGGAAACAACACAGACAGGTACAGCCTTCTCTTCCCAGCACTGGCTGCTCTGATGCAAGTTGGATAGGCTGGGATGGTGGAGGATCACCTTCACAAGTTATAGGCATGTTGCAGTTGCATTAAGGGCCTGTCCTACAAGCATGCAACTCTATGCGATTAGCGCGACCTAACGTGGTCGCTTGAGCCGTCCGGCGTCGCGGGGCCGGTCCCACTTCGATCGCCGGAGCCGTGCGGAATTGTGCGGAGTTCGTCCCGACACCGCGCGGGGCTCCGAAAAACTGACTATGTCCAAAAATTCCGCGCGGCAACGGCTTGTCGACTCGCAGTCGCCTCGACATTTACACACCGCCCGGACATCGTGCCTCCATGAAACTATCTGTAGGTGCCTCCGTGACCCTCTATGTGTGTGGCTCCGTGGCCCTGTGTGTGTGTGCCTCCGTGCCCCTCTCTGTGTGCCCCTCTCTGTGTGCCCCTCTCTGTCCTGGCGAACTTACCTTGGACTTCGCTCCAAGTTCGCCTCACTTTGCGCCGCGTTGCGCCACTCACCCGACCTCCGCGCGGCCCTCGCTGCCGGTTTGGTCGCGCTTGCCGCATGCAGGTGCATGCTGGTGGGAACGGCCTGTACAGGGGATCACCCGACCTCCACGTGGCCCCCGCTTCTAGTTTGATCGCGTTCATCGCATAGAGTTGCATGCTGGTGGGACAGGCCCTTAAGACGTTGGCGAGACCACATTCTCTCAACACATGACAGTCCCACCATCACGGGAATTAACTTTGTAAACCTATGCTGCACTCCCTCAATAGCAAGAATGTCCTTCCTCAAATTTGGAGACTAAAACTGCGCACAATACTCCAGGTGTGGTCTCACTAGGGATCCTCGCCTTGTCGGTAAAGATAGACACATAATGCTGGAGTAACTCAGCGGGACAGGCAGCATGGGGAGAGGTTGAGTAGGCTGGGTCTCCATGGAGCGCAGGAGGATGAGGGGTGATCTCATAGAGGTGTATAAAATCATGAGAGGAATAGATCGGGTAGATGCACAGAGTCTCTTGCCCAGAGTAGGGGAATCGAGGACAAGAGCAATTAGGTTCAAGGTGAAGGGGACAAGATAGGAATTTGAGGGGGTAACCTTTTCACAAAAAGGGTGGTGGGTGCTGGCAGAGGAGATAGTTGAGGCTGGGACTATCCCAACGTTTAAGAAACAGTTAGACAGGTAAATGGATAGGACAGGTTTGGAGGGATATGGACCAAGTGCAGGCAGGTGGGACTAGTGTAACTGGGACATGGTGGACAGTGTGGGCAAGTTTCTGTACACAAAATTAGGCCATTCAGCCCATCGAGTCATTCAATCATGGCTGAACTCTGCCTCCTAATCCCATTGTCCTGCCTTCTCCCCATGTGGGGTGTATCAGTGTTACAGGGTGGGGTGTATCAGTGTTACAGTGTGGGGTGTATCAGTGTTACAGGGTGGGGTGTATCAGTGTTACAGTGTGCGGTGTATCAGTGTTACAGTGTGGGGTGTATCAGTGTTACAGTGTGGGGTGTATCAGTGTTACAGTGTGGGGTGTATCAGTGTTACAGTGTGGGGTGTATCAGTGTTACAGTGTGGGGTGTATCAGTGTTACAGTGTGGGGTGTATCAGTGTTACAGTGTGGGGTGTATCAGTGTTACAGTGTGGGGTGTATCAGTGTTACAGTGTGGGGTGTTACAGTGTGGGGTGTATCAGTGTTACAGTGTGGGGTGTGTGAGTGTTACAGTGTGGGGTGTATCAGTGTTACAGTGTGGGGTGTGTGAGTGTTACAGTGTGGGGTGTATCAGTGTTACAGTGTGGGGTGTATCAGTGTTTCAGGGTGAGGTGTATCAGTGTTACAGTGTGGGGTGTATCAGTGTTACAGTGTGGGGTGCATCAGTGTTACAGTGTGGGGTGTATCAGTGTTACAGTGTGGGGTGTGTGAGTGTTACAGTGTGGGGTGTATCAGTGTTACAGTGTGGGGTGTATCAGTGTTACAGTGTGGGGTGTATCAGTGTTACAGTGTGGGGTGTATCAGTGTTACAGTGTGGGGTGTGTGAGTGTTACAGTGTGGGGTGTATCAGTGTTACAGTGTGGGGTGTATCAGTGTTACAGTGTGGGGTGTGTGAGTGTTACAGTGTGGGGTGTATCAGTGTTACAGTGTGGGGTGTGTGAGTGTTACAGTGTGGGGTGTATCAGTGTTACAGTGTGGGGTGTATCAGTGTTTCAGGGTGAGGTGTATCAGTGTTACGGGGTGGGGTGTATCAGTGTTACAGTGTGGGGTGCATCAGTGTTACAGTGTGGGGTGTATCAGTGTTACAGTGTGGGGTGTGTGAGTGTTACAGTGTGGGGTGTATCAGTGTTACAGTGTGGGGTGTATCAGTGTTACAGTGTGGGGTGTGTGAGTGTTACAGTGTGGGGTGTATCAGTGTTACAGTGTGGGGTGTATCAGTGTTACAGTGTGGGGTGTATCAGTGTTACAGTGTGGGGTGTATCAGTGTTACAGTGTGGGGTGTATCAGTGTTACAGTGTGGGGTGTGTGAGTGTTACAGTGTGGGGTGTATCAGTGTTACAGTGTGGGGTGTATCAGTGTTACAGTGTGGGGTGTATCAGTGTTACAGTGAGGGGTGTATCAGTGTTACAGTGTGGGGTGTATCAGTGTTACAGTGTGGGGTGTATCAGTGTTACAGTGTGGGGTGTATCAGTGTTACAGTGAGGGGTGTATCAGTGTTACAGTGTGGGGTGTATCAGTGTTACAGTGTGGGGTGTGTGAGTGTTACAGTGTGGGGTGTATCAGTGTTACAGTGTGGGGTGTATCAGTGTTACAGGGTGGGGTGTATCAGTGTTACAGTGTGGGGTGTATCAGTATTACAGTGTGGGGTGTATCAGTGTTACAGTGTGGGGTGTGTGAGTGTTACAGTGTGGGGTGTATCAGTGTTACAGTGTGGGGTGTATCAGTGTTACAGTGTGGGGTGTATCAGTGTTACAGTGTGGGGTGTATCAGTGTTACAGTGTGGGGTGTATCAGTGTTACAGTGAGGGGTGTATCAGTGTTACAGTGTGGGGTGTATCAGTGTTACAGTGTGGGGTGTGTGAGTGTTACAGTGTGGGGTGTATCAGTGTTGCAGTGTGGGGTGTATCAGTGTTACAGGGTGGGGTGTATCAGTGTTACAGTGTGGGGTGTATCAGTGTTACAGTGTGGGGTGTATCAGTGTTACAGTGTGGGGTGTGTGAGTGTTACAGTGTGGGGTGTATCAGTGTTACAGTGTGGGGTGTATCAGTGTTACAGTGTGGGGTGTATCAGTGTTACAGGGAGGGGTGTATCAGTGTTACAGTGTGGGGTGTATCAGTGTTACAGTGTGGGGTGTATCAGTGTTACAGTGTGGGGTGTGTGAGTGTTACAGTGTGGGGTGTATCAGTGTTACAGTGTGGGGTGTATCAGTGTTACAGTGTGGGGTGTATCAGTGTTACAGGGAGGGGTGTGTCAGTGTTACAGTGTGGGGTGTATCAGTGTTACAGTGTGGGGTGTATCAGTGTTACAGTGTGGGGTGTGTGAGTGTTACAGTGTGGGGTGTATCAGTGTTACAGTGTGGGGTGTATCAGTGTTACAGTGTGGGGTGTGTGAGTGTTACAGGGAGGGGTGTATCAGTGTTACAGGGTGGGGTGTGCGAGTGTTACAGTGTGGGGTGTATCAGTGTTACAGTGTGGGGTGTATCAGTGTTACAGTGTGGGGTGTGTGAGTGTTACAGGGAGGGGTGTATCAGTGTTACAGTGTGGGGTGTATCAGTGTTACAGTGTGGGGTGTATCAGTGTTACAGTGTGGGGTGTGTGAGTGTTACAGGGAGGGGTGTATCAGTGTTACAGGGTGGGGTGTGCGAGTGTTACAGGGTGGGGTGTGCGAGTGTTACAGTGTGGGGTGTATCAGTGTTACAGTCACTGGTGTGGGGAGATCAGTCCCTCCTCCACCATGGTTCTCCCACTAGATTCACAGTCCTCCTGAATATATTGTGTAGATTGTAGGCCTCGTTGTCCTCTTCCCCTCAGCTGACACCAAACCATGCTTCATTTTCCTCGATCACCATCCCCTTGGCGTGCAGGGCCCATCACTGTGTTACACTCAAGTCTACATGATAGATGTGTGTGTGATGCCGGTGAGTGTGGACTGTGTGAGTGTTTGACTCGAGATGACTCGAGCTGTCTGTGGAAGGGAACAATACCTGGCTGACAGCTTGTGATCTTTGGCAAGCACGTCCGCATTGAATGTCAACAGCCTCTCTTCTAGTTATCGTCCCCTATCTCTAAAGCATTCCCCTGGATGGTGCAAACTTGAATGGCCCCTGTGCCAACGTGCTCCGGTTTGTTTTCTAATCCTCCGGCGTTATATTTCCAGCCCTCCAGGCTGCACGTTACATAGCCGCTGGATAAATACAAGGACTCAGCCCTATCTTCTGAATTCCCTCAACAGCCTGACTTTTAGTTACAATCTCCCACCACTCTGCCTCCTGTGCCCCAGTTTATCCAGCCTCCCAATAGACAATAGACAACAGGTGCAGAAGGAGGCCATTCGGCCCTTCGAGCCAGCACCGCCATTCAATGTGATCATGGCTGATCATCCATAATCAGTACCCCGTTCCTGCCTTCTCCCCATAACCCCATGACTATGCTCTCTTTAAGAGCCCTATCTCACTCTCTCTTGAAAGTATCCAGAGAACCTGCCTCCACTGCCTTCTGAGGCAAAGAATTCCACAGACTCACCACTCTCTGGGTGAAAACCTTTTTTCCTCATCTCCATTCTAAATGGCTTACCCCTTATTCTTAAACTGTGGCCCCTGGTTCTGGACTCCCCCAACACCGGGAACATGTTTCCTGCCTCTAGTGTATCCAATCCCTTAATAATCTTAGGTTTCAATAAGATCCCCTCTCATCCTTCTAAACTCCAGCGTGTACAAGCCCAGCCGCTCCATTCTCTCAACACATGACAGTCCCGCCATCCCGGGAATTAACCTCGTAAACCTATGCTGCACTCCCTCAATAGCAAGAATGTTCTTCCTCAAATTTGGAGACTAAAACTGCACACAATACTCCAGGTGTGGTCTCACTGGGGTCCTCTCCTTGTCGGTAAAGATAGATACAAAATGCTGGAGTAACTCAGCGGGACAGGCAGCATCTCTGGAGAGAAGGAATGGGTGACGCTTCAGGTCGAGACCCTTCTCCTTATAGCTCATGCCTGCGAGCCCAGCAAACATCCTTGTGGATAAACAAGGAACTGCAGATGCTAGTTCACACAAAAAGGCACAAAGTGCCCGAGTAACTCAGTGAGTCAGGCAGCATCTCTGGAGAACATGGATAGGTGATGTTTCGGGTCGCACTGGGGGTGAAGAAAGCTGGAAGAGAGGAGGGGCAGGGGAAAGCCTGACGCAATAGGTGAAACGTGTGTCGGAAGGAACTGCAGATGCTGGTTTACACCGAAGATAGACACACACAATGCTGGAGTAACGCAGCGGGACAGGCAGCATCCGTGGAGAGAAGGAATGGGTGATGTTTCAGGCCGAGATATTTCTTTCCACCTGAAACGTCACCCGAAGCGTCGCCCATTCCTTCTCCCCAGAGATGCTGCCTGTCCCGCTGAGTTACTGCAGTGATAAGTGAATTGATGCGATGGGGATTTTCACAGGCAGAGAGTTGGGCAAAGGCCTGAAGTGGAAAGACAGAAAGGGTGACACAAGCGTATTGGAGAGTTGTGAATTGTGAAGCTAGAGTCCAGGTGGTGCACAGGGGAGAGAGAAGGGGGTGGGGAGAGAAGGGGGAGGGGCGTAAGGGTGCTGGGGTGTAAGCTGCCCAAGCAGAATACGAGGTGCTGAGGCGCTGTTTCTCCAGGTTGTGCCCTCTCTATGACAATGGTGTGGGAATGTGAAGAGGAGTTAAAATGGTTGGCAAGTGGGTCCCGTAGATCTTGGTGGGCTGGGCTCAAGTGTCCAGTGAAACGCTCACCGAGCCAGTGCCTGGTTTCATAGAAACATAGAAACATAGAAATTAGGTGCAGGAGTAGGCCATTCGGCCCTTCGAGCCTGCACCGCCATTCAATATGATCATGGCTGATCATCCAACTCAGTATCCCGTACCTGCCTTCTCTCCATACCCTCTGATCCACAAGGGCCACATCTAACTCCCTCTTAAATATAGCCAATGAACTGGCCTCAACTACCCTCTGTGGCAGAGAGTTCCAGAGACCCACCACTCTCTGTGTGAAAAAATTCCTTCTCATCTCGGTCCTAAAGGATTCCCCCCTTATCCTTAAGCTGTGACCCCTTGTCCTGGACCTCCCCAACATCGGGAACAATCTTCCTGCATCTAGCCTGTCCAACCCCTTAAGAATTTTGTAAGTTTCTATAAGATCCCCTCTCAATCTCCTAAATTCTAGAGAGTATAAACCGAGTCTATGCAGTCTTTCTTCATAAGACAGTCCTGACATCCCAGGAATTAGTCTGGTGAACCTTCTCTGCACTCCCTCTATGGCAATAATGTCCTTCCTCAGTTTCGTTGGTGTACAGGTGGCCATGTTGGGAACCGGATGCAGTAGGCTCGTTCGAGGAGGTGCGGACATCCTAAATCAATCCCTTTCTAACTGAAGGACATCCTTCCACGAGCTGGTGGCTGTGAACCGCATAAACTACTGCCAGTGTGGTTTCACCAAACACTTGTACAGGTCATCATGATGTATACGTTTTTGTGCTCAGTCCCCAGTGAAGGCAGGTGCGCCAAACACTTCCATCAGCACACCTGTCTACCTGACTCACCAACTTTAGGGAGCTTTGCACCTGTACTCCCCGTTCTTTCTCTAATGCACCACTCTCCAGGGCTCTAGTTTAGTTTAGTGGGGAAACAGGCCCTTCGGCCCACCGTGTCCACACTGATCTGCGATCCCTGCACCTGGAGTACTGTGCGCAGTTTTGGTCTCCAAATTTGAGGAAGGACATTCTTGCCAGTGAGGGAGTGCAGCGTAGGTTTATTCCCAGGATGGCGGGACTGTCATATGTTGAAAGAACGGAGCGGCTGGGCTTGTATGCTCTGGAATTTTGAAGGATGGGAGGGGATCTTATTGAAACATATAAGATTATTAAGGGTTTGGGCACGCTAGAGGCAGGAAACATGTTCCCGATGTTGGAGGAGTCCAGAACCAGGGGCCAAAGTTTAAGAATAAGGGGTGAACCATTTAGAATGGAGATGAGGGTTGTGAATCTGTGGATTTCTCTGCCTCAAAAGGTAGGGGAGACCAATTCTCTGGATGCTTTGAAGAGAGAGTTAGATAGGGCTCTTAAAGATGGTGGAGTCAGGGGATATGGGGAGAAGGCAGGAACGGGGTACTGATTGTGGATGATCAGCCATGATCATTGTGAATGGCGGTGCTGGCTCGAAGGGCCGAATTGGCCTACTCCTGCACCTATTGTCTATTGTCTATTAACACTACCCTGCACTCACTAGGGACAATTTGACATTTATACCAAGCCAATAAACCTACAAACCTGAACGTCTTTGGAGAGTGGGAGGAAACTCGAAGATTTCAGAGAAAACTCACGCAGGTCACGGGTAGAACGTACAAACTCCGTACAGACAGCACCCGTAGTCAGGATCGAACCCGGGTCTCTGGCGCTGCAAGGCAGCAACTCTACCGCTGCGCCACCCAAGCACCCTGCTCCACCATTTACCGTCTACGTCTTGCCCTGGTTTGACATCCCGGAGATAAATTCCATTTGACATTCCTTGGTCCACCTTCCCAAATTATCTAAATGCCGTTGTGAACTTGGATATCCTTCCTCACTGTTCAAATTTATTACAATGTTAACCACATTGCCGTCCAAATTGGTCATGTACATAACAAACAGCACCGACTGCTGCCGCACTCCGCTGGTCACATCAGAAAACAACCTTCCACAACGACATTTTGATTCCTTCCTCCAAGCCAAACTTGAATCCAATTGGTCCAAGGCTCCCCTTGGATTTCATGCAATGTAACTTTCTAGATTAGCCTACCATGTCTCACCTTGTCAAAAGCATTGTTCATCCTCATAAAGACAATGTCTACTGCCCTGTCCTTTTGACCAGTCCTCTTATAACCATATAACCATATAACAATTACAGCACAGAAACAGGCCTTCTCGGCCCTTCCAGTCCGTGCCGACCATTTATTTTCCCCTAGTCCCACCTACCTGCACTCAGACCATACCCCTCCATTCCCTTCCCGTCCATATACCTATCCACTTTACTTTTAAATGTTAAAATCGATCCTGCCTCCACCACTTCTGCAGGAAAATCATTCCACACAGCCACCACTCTCTGAGTAAAGAAGTTCCCTCTCATGTTACCCCTAAACATCTGTCCCTTAATTCTCATGTCATGCCCTCTTGTTTGAATCTTCCCTACACTCAATGGGAAAAGCTTATCCACGTCAACTCTGTCTATCCCTTTCATCATTTTAAAGACCTCAATCAAGTCCCCCCTTAACCTTCTGCGCTCCAAAGAATAAAGACCTAACTTGTTCACCTCTTCAAAAGCTTTCTCACAGTGAGCGCTAATATACCAATACCCCTGACTGTGCACTGATACACCCCACCCTCCTCAGTACTTACGTACTTACTTACTGCTATGATGCCTCCTGGCATGTAGGGCAGCAACAAAGGTCCTCCACTCCTGTCTGTTCTGGGCTAGCTTCTGGACACTACCCCAGGTCAGGCCTAGCATCTGTCGATAGCCCTGGAAGTCCATCACGCCCAGTAGTGTTGATTCCTGCAGTTGCTGTTTCCGTTACGTATTTGTTTTATGAGACAGGGTTGTTAGCCCAGTGCTCAACATCCAACCTGGAGGACCAGTGGATCGCTCTTCGTCTCACCTCTACCCTTCGACCTGTCCAGCACGGGAGACCCTAACAGGAGACGAATCTCCTGCTGGGGTCACTGAGACACACAAGCTCCACGACAAGGTTGCAATCCAATGGGGAGACGCTCCTCATTGACACACTGATACACCCCACACTGTAACACTGATACACCCCTCACTGTAACTGTGTATTGTGTCGCTGGTGATAGTTTTTTTCCTTGGACGATTCCAGGTGAAACTGAAGAGCAGTGTGAAAATGAGGAGGAGCAGGAGCCCATTGATCAGGAAGACGAGGAAGAACATAAGAAGAATGCATCCGATGAGGTACGAGAAGTTGCATTTCACAATGTGGGTCGACGTGTGTCATTCCCATGTTGCAGTGGGAAGATGCTGGTGAACCCTGGTCTGGTAACATTCTTCCCAGTCCCGTTGGATCACCCTGCCTATGGGGCATGACTCAGTTGTAACCCTGAAGGCCATCAGCTCCTTGCAAATCACAAACGTTTCAGCGAACCGTTTTCAGAAGGGGGGCAGTTGACGTATCCTGGATCGGACATGCCCGATCCCCAACCGCGCCAGTCCAACTCAATGCCCTCTGCAGCAGCCATTGTGCCCTCACGTACATGCCATTGTAACCATGCATGCAGTCCTGCTGTTGCTTTCCGAACAAACCTCGCATTATAGAAAGTCGCATTTAAAAAAAGCATTCGTGTCGATGGAGGGTTCTGGGCAAGAGAGCTTTAGACTTGCAGGGACAGTTTGTTTCCAGAAGGATTGTCAAACATAAATTTCATTTTAATGGCTACAAGTTTATTTTTGTCACTGCATGTTAAAGTCTAAAGGGGCTGCAGGCTGCATTGTGTAAGAGAGCTTTAGTGCACGTGTCAATAGAGGTGATTGCTTATCAATTTCAACAGCCTCCCGTATGAAGTGACAATGGTTCGATAGCAGTTTACTGTCATATGTACCAAACTATAGAGACATTCCTATCTTGTATTCACTTCAGTGGAAGTCTCACAATACTGTACATAGGCACAATCATACTTAACATAGATCGCAGTTCCGTACAGCACAAGAACAGGCCCTTTGGCCCACAATTTCCATGTTGAACATGATGCCAAGACCATCACTTATCTATTGGCTCCGAGCCCACATCCCTCCATTCCCTTCCCTGCACATCCACCGCCCTTGAAAAGGTAACTTTAAGCCAACTTATGCCTTACCTTCACCAAAATACTATCTTGGAAACATTCCAATCAGGTTCAGGGCCCACCGCAGCACAGAGTCTGCCTTGTTGAAGGTACATAAAGACTTACTGCTCACCGTTGACTCCGGCGACTGTGCTATCCTGCTCCTTCTCGACCTCAGCGCAGCGTTTGATACTGTCGACCACACCATCCTAATTGACCGTCTCCGGTATGGGGTTGGTATTGATACCACTGCCCTGAGCTGGTTCATCTCCTGCCTCCAAGGTAGGAGTTTCTGTACTAACATAGGCAACTCTTTCTCCTCCCCAGCTAGCCTCTGCTGTGGGGTTCCACAAGGATCCATCCTTGGCCCCATTCTCTTCTCTCTGTATATGTTCCCCTTAGGCCAAGTCATTCAAAGGCACGGCGTTTCCTTCCATTGCTACGCAGACGATACAGAAATCTATCTCCCCCTGAAGCCCAACAACCGATCAAATCTACTTAACCTTACTCGCTGCCTCGAGGATATAAAGTGCTGGATGGCCCAGAACGTCCTCCAACTAAACGAGAGTAAGTCTGAGGTCATCCTTCTCGGCCCCTCGGACCCAATCAAAATGATAGCAGGCAGCCTTGGAAGCCTTACCCCGCTACTCAAACCTCACGTCAAAAACCATGGCGTGATATTTGACTCAGCATTGAAATTTGACAAACAAGTCAATGCCGTGGTAAAAGCCAGCTTCTTTCAGCTTCGGGCGATAGCTAAAATAAAACAATTCCTCCAGTTTGATGACCTCGAAAAGATCATCCACACATTTATCTCCTCCCGCCTAGATTACTGCAACTCCCTCTACACTGGCATCAGCCAATCTTCCCTGTCCCACCTGCAACTGGTCCAAAACGCCGCAGCGAGACTCCTAACGGGCACCCGAAAAAGGGACCACATCACCCCGATCCTGGCCTCTCTCCACTGGCTCCCTGTGCGGTTCCGAATGAATTTCAAGATCCTCCTTTACGTCTACAAAGCCCTCAATGGGCTTGGCACCACCTGCATCAAAAGTCTGCTTCCCCACCACACGGGTGCTGTCTGTACGGAGTTTGTACGCTCTCCCCGTGACCTGCGTGGGTTTTCTCCGAGATCTTCAGTCTCTCCCCACACTCCAAAAACATAGAAACATAGAAATTAGGTGCAGGAGTAGGCCATTCGGCCCTTCGAGCCTGCGCCGCCATTCAATATGATCATGGCTGATCATCCAACTCAGTATCCCGTACCTGCCTTCCCTCCATACCCTCTGATCCCTTTAGCCACAAGGGCCACATCTAACTCCCTCTTAAATATAGCCAATGGACTGGCCTCAACTACCCTCTGTGGCAGAGAGTTCCAGAGACCCACCACTCTCTGTGTGAAAAAATTCCTTCTCATCTCGGTCCTAAAGGATTTCCCCCTTATCCTTAAGCTGTGACCCCTTGTCCTGGACCTCCCCAACATCGGGAACAATCTTCCTGCATCTAGCCTGTCCAACCCCTTAAGAATCTTGTAAGTTTCTATAAGATCCCCTCTCAATCTCCTAAATTCTAGAGAGTATAAACCGAGTCTATGCTGTCTTTGTTCATAAGACAGTCCTGACATCCCAGGAATCAGTCTGGTTCGTACAGGTTTATAGGTTATAGGTAAGACGTGCAGGTTTATAGGTTAATTGGCTTGGTGTAATTGTAAATTGTCCCTAGAGTGAGTAGGATAGTATTAATGTGCGGGGATCGCTGGTTGGTGTGGACTCGGTGGGCCGAAGGGCCTGTTTCTCTAAACTAAACTAACCTAAAATAAAGTAAACAATATACCAGATTTCCCTTTGATGAGCACGGCGTCCCTTCGATTCCCCTCTGTCGAGGTAGTCGTAGATAGTTTTAGTTAATCTCCTTTGCTGACCGGTCATTTTCACTGGCTCATTGGGGGGAAAAAGACGTAAGCAGGAGTTTTCAGAACCAAGGATAACCGGCCGGTAATGTTAAATGCCCGCTGAACGTCACAGCTGTGTATCCCAGGCTTATTAAAAGTTGTCTGGCTTCTTACAAGTGTCTCCGCTCCCTCTTTCCCCATTCTCCCCCCTTCATTCCCCCCCCCCCTCCCCCCCGCTCTTTTAAAGGACTGTGCTAGCCGTCTTAACCTTCCTGTTCATCGCGGTGCGTGTCTATCATCTTGGCTTTGCACCGTGTGAATTTCAGACAGCGCTCCCCCGCTTTCCCTGGCCACCACCTTTGCGATGTGTGTGTGTGTGTGTGTGCGTGTGTGCGTGTGTGTGTGTGTGCGTTCCACCCTGGCAGTCGCTGTTCCAGTTCCCGGTTTTTCAGGCGACTGCCGGGGACTTGACAGCCGTCGACAGTCCGCTGAAAAATTAGGCCCATTACTATCGTAGACTGAGCACTTCAGGAAGGCGCAGCTTAACAGGTAGATTACAATTGCACCCAGCGCAGTAGAAATCACACCGAGCGACAGACAGAGAGATAGTCATAGGGTGATACAGTGTGGAAACAGGCCCTTCGGCCCAACTTGCCCACACTGGCAACATGTCCCAGCTACACTAGTCCCGCCTGCCTGCGTTTGGTCCATACATGTCCTGTTACCCTTTAGATCCAATATTTGATTGTAGTTGCCATTTGATCTTTCACAGCCCACACGATGCTCTGACACCACCTCTCATGGCTGCTACTGCTATCATTAAAGTAGAACAGGCCTCAGCAGCATGGGAACACCACCACTGGGAGGTCCCCCAACAAATCACATAGGATTTTGTGTAGGAAGGAACTGCAGATCCTGATTTAAACTGAAGATGACCACAAAAAGCTGGACTAACTCAGCGAGACAGGCAGCATCTCTGGAGAGAAGGAATATGTGACGTTTCAAGTCGAGACCGGAGGTCTCTCGAAGAAGTCTCGAAGAAGATTCAGTCTGAAGAAGGATCTCGACCCGAAGCATCACATATTCCTCCTCTCCAGAGATGCTGTCTGACCCGCTGAGATACTCCAGCTTCTTGCGTCTATCTTCACATAGGATCTTGACTTATATCAAGATCTCATTTGCTCCACTGCTGCGGGGAGCAAACCATGTACAATCCTACCCGACACCAACAAGAGACTGCCTTTAGAAGAAGGATTGCAGTATAGTTTAGGTTAGTTTAGAGATACATCACGGAAACAGGCCCTTCGGCCCACCGGGTCCGCGCCGACCAGCGATCCCCGCACATTAACACCATCCTACACCCACTAGGGACATTTTTTACATTTACCAAGCCAATTAACTTACAAACCTGCACGTCTTTGGAGTGTGGGAGGAAACCGAAGATCTCGGAGAAAACCCACGCAGGTCACGGGTAGAACGTACAAACCCCGTACAGACAGCGCCCGTAGACGGGATTGAACGCGGGTCCCCGGCGCTGCACTCGTTCTAAGGCAGCAACTCTACCGGTTTTTGCCAACGTGACCGCCCTTCAAAAAAGCTGACTGACTGCCACCTACTAAGGGACAGAGAGTGGTCGTCCTGGCTATAACTGGATCATCGGAATGTCCTGCACATTCCAGCTTTCATCATCGTTCCTCGGCCCATGGATAGAACTGGCATGGGCCGATGATTCGGAGTGACCAGCCTGCGTACTGGATCTCAGCAGGTCCCTCTGTAGTCACCATAGTTTGTAACGGGCCTGTCCCACATACGCAACCTTTTCAGCGACTGCCGGCACCCGTCATAGGTCGTCGCAGGTCGCCGAAAATGTTCAACATGTTGAAAATCCAGCGGCGACCAGAAAGATGCTACGACTCTTTGGGCGACTGAAGAGACTACACACGACCATACAGGCGACACCCTGGCGACATGTCGTGGGGTGAAGCCTTTATAGGACGTACAAACGATCTGGATGAGGAAATTGAAGGCAATATCTCCAAGTTTGCGGATGACACTAAGCCGGGGGGCAGTGTTAGCTGTGAGGAGGATGCTAGGAGGCTGCAAGGTGACTTGGATAGGCTGGGTGAGTGGGCAAATGTTTGGCAGATGCAGTATAATGTGGATAAATGTGAGGTTATCCACTTTGGTGGCAAAAATAGGAAAGCAGACTATTATCTAAATGGTGGCTGATTAGGAAAAGGGGAGATGCAGCGCGACCTGGGTGTCATGGTACACCAGTCATTGAAAGTAGGCATGCAGCTACAGCAGGCAGTGAAGAAAGCGAATGGTATGTTAGCTTTCATAGCAAAAGGATTTGAGTATAGGGGCAGGGAGGTTCTACTTCAGTTGTATAGGGTCTTGGTAAGACCACACCTGGAGTATTGCGTACAGTTCTGGTCTCCAAATCTGAGGAAGGACATTATTGCCATAGAGGGAGTGCAGAGAAGGTTCACAAGACTGATTCCTGGGATGTCAGGACTGTCTTATGAACAAAGACTGGATAGACTCAGTTTATACTCTCTAGAATTTAGGAGATTGAGAGGGGATCTTATAGAAACTTACAAAATCTTAAGGGGTTGGACAGGCTAGATGCAGGAAGATTGTTCCCGATGTTGGGAGGTCCAGGACAAGGAGTCACAGCTTAAGGATAAGGGGGAAATCCTTTAGGACCGAGATGAGAAGGACTTTTTTCACACAGAGAGTGGTGGGTCTCTGGAACTCTCTGCCACAGAGGGTAGTTGAGGCCAGTTCATTGGCTATATTTAAGAGGGAGTTAGATGTGGCCCTTGTGGCTAAAGGGATCAGAGGGTATGGAGAGAAGGCAGATACGGGATACTGAGTTGGATGATCAGCCATGATCATATTGAATGGCGGTGCAGGCTCGAAGGGCCGAATGGCCTACTCCTGCACCTAATTTCTAAGTTTCTATGTTATGGCCGTGAGTAGTCGCCCAAAGAGTCGTACCTTGTTCTGGTCGCCGCTGGATTTTCAACATGTTGAAACCTCGTTTTCAGCGACCTGTAACGATCGATGACGGGTGCCGGCAGTCGCCGGAAAAGTTGCGTAAGTGGGACAGGCCCTTCACTGAGGAGTATCTTGTACTTATTGCTTTTGTTTTTTCCTGATAGGGGACTGCTGGTCAGGAAGTGAGAGCATATGCGGAGATGTCTAGTCTGGTGAACTATATTCAGCCGGTGAAGTTTGTCTCCTTTGAGCTCTCCAAGGGTAAGATATCCAAGATTCCTGGCAACATGTTTCATTTAGACACAAGGAACTGCAAATGGTGACTAGTGAAAGGCCTGGATAGAGAGGATGTTTCCACTCATGGGAGAGTCTAGGCCCAGAGGTCAAAGCCTCAGAATTAAAGGACGTTCCTTTAGGAAGGAGATGAGGTGAAATTTCTTTAGTCAGAGGGTGGTGAATCTGTGGAATTCTTTGCCATAGAAAGGCTGTGGAGGCCAAGTCAGTGGATAGTTTTAAGGCAGAGTTAGATAGATTCTTGATCAGTACGGATATCAGGGGTTATGGAGAGAAGGCAGGAAAGTGGGGTTTTCTCCATCTGCGTGACGCGCTAATAGTGGGGTTTGGAGAGAGAGATAGATCAGCCATGATTGAATGGCGGAGTAGTCCAGATGGGCTGAATGGCCTAATTCTGCTCCTATCCCTTATGACCTTATGACCCGTAGTCGGGATCGAACCCGGGTCTCTGGCGCTGTGAGGCAGCAACTCTACCGCTGCGCCACCATGCCACAGTTCTCTCAACACCCCCTTCTTTACAACTCCCTCCACACCGCCTTGGCACTCTTATAGTTAAATGCCTGCCAGTCTCCACCTTAACTATAATCAATGACTCAGCCCCTGGAGGCAGAGGTATTCAATGATGTATCACCCTCTGAGTCAAGAAATTCGTCCTCACCTCTGTGAGGTGAGAGAGGCAATCCCCTCACAGTTATGCCCCTGTCCCACTTAGGAAACCTGAACGGAAAGCTCTGGAGACCACCCAAGGTTTCCATGCGGTTCCCGGAGGTTCCCGGAGGTTTTTGTCAGTCTCCCTAATGGTTGAAAGTGGTTGCCGCTTCCTCTATGTTCCGGAGATTATTTTAAAAAATTGACAAAAACCTCCTGGAACCTCACAAAAACCTCCGGGAACCTGACAAAAACCTCCTGGAACCTGACAAAAACCTCCGGGAACCTGACAAAAACCTCCGGGAACCTGACAAAAACCTCCGGGAACCTGACAAAAACCTCCGGGAACCTGACGAAAACCTCCGGGAACCTGACGAAAACCTCCTGGAACCTGACAAAAACCTCCTGGAACCTGACAAAAACCTCCTGGAACCTGACAAAAACCTCCGGGAACCTGACAAAAACCTCCGGGAACCTGACAAAAACCTCCGGGAACCTGACAAAAACCTCCGGGAACCTGACAAAAACCTCCGGGAACCTGACAAAAACCTCCGGGAACCTGACAAAAACCTCCGGGAACCTGACAATAAACTCCTGGAACCTGACAATAAACTCCGGGAACCTGACAATAAACTCCGGGAACCTGACAAAAACCTCCGGGAACCTGATAAAAACCTCCGGGAACCTGACAAAAACCTCCGGGAACCTGACAAAAACCTCCGGGAACCTGACAAAAACCTCCTGGAACCTGACAAAAACCTCCTGGAACCTGACAAAAACCTCCTGGAACCTGACAAAAACCTCCGGGAACCTCACGGAAACCTTGGGTGGGGCGCAAAGTCTCCAGAGGTTTCCGTTCAGGTTTCCTAAGTGGGACAGGGGCATTACACTACCCTACACACACTAGGGCCAATTTACATTTATACCAAGCCAATTAACCTACAAACCCGTACGTCTTTGGAGTGTGGGAGGAAACCGAAGATATCAGAGAAAACCCACGCAGGTCACGGGGAGAGCGTACAAACTCCGTACAGACAAGCACCCGTAGTCGGGATCGAACCCTGGTCTCTGGCGCTGTAAGGCAACGACTCTACCGCTGCGCCACCGTGCCATCTGACTATCAGATCCCTATAGTATAAATAATGTCATATTTCTCCGTTCTTGATAACATAGAAACATAGAAACATAGAAAATAGGTGCAGGAGTAGGCCCTTCGAGCCTGCACCGCCATTCAATGTGATCATGGCTGATCATCCAACTCAGTATCCCGTACCTGCCTTCTCTCCATACCCCCTGATCCCTTTAGCCACAAGTGCCACATCTAACGCCCTCTTAAATATAGCCAATGAACTGGCCTCAACTACCTTCTGTGGCAGAGAATAGTAAGATTGAACGAGAACTTACCAGTTCGAAGGTTGATCTTTATTTTATGAGGAGTCGAAGTGAGGGATTTCGTGAAGAGCCCGCCGGCGCGCATGCTCGACATACTTCAAAGTAGCGGCGTGGAATCACAGAAACCAACAAAGAAATGACTTCGCATAGTAAGATTGAAGTGACTAAGATTACCAGATGAAGGTGATTGAGGGTTGGGCGAGGAGGGCACGAAATCCCTCACTTCGACTCCTCATAAAATAAAGATCAACCTTCAAACTGGTAAGTTCTCGTTCAATCTTACTATTTCATTTCGGAGTCACGTGAGTGACTTCGTGAAGACTTCAAAGCTTCTGTGATTACACGCCCTGGACCACGTCCATGCTGACACACCACTACCAGGGATGGATGGGAGGAACAAACTTGCTCAATAGTTCATACTGCAAAACAAGAGCATATTTATGAATAACAAATCAAAAACCCCTCATGCGGGGACATCTCCACGTTCGTGACCTGCATTCAGCACGGCTTCTGTAAACTGTAGAGGAGCAGCAACAGGCTTGTTATAAAAACGCTGGAACACAGCTTCATTAGCCCATCCTGCTGTGGCGAGAATTTTGTCCATGGGCACCTCCATGACCCTCGCCGTTGACGTCGATGCAGCCCTGTTGGAAAGAGACTTGAACACATTAGTGTCGATACCTGACTTACCCAAAACGACTGGAAGCCACATGGATATCGTCTGGACTGTCACTCGATGATGAGGTCTCTTATGAGTGACAAGCAGGTATCGCTCCATTCCTCTGATGCGTGCCGTCACCTTGACATAGTGGCGGATATGTGAGGCTACACATAGCCTAGCATCTGCGGGGTATGCCGGGAACTTCAGCTGCAGCCCTGTGCACCCAGGTCTATGCTGCTTTAGTAGCTCGTCAATGAAAAAGACTACTTCTGTGGGGGTAGACGTCATTCTGTCGACACGAAGTTTGTGTAGTGTCTGTACCCTCTGAGCTGAAGTCAGCGCTAGTAACATCACCAGCTTCATGGTGCGTTGGTCCAGTTGGAGCCCTTCCATGGGTGACCACGTCCTGAGCAGGGTTAATACGTCCCTGACATCCCAGGTGATATTATAGCGTGGTGTAGGCGGATTCATATTGAATATACCCCGCATGAGTCTGGACACTAGCCTGTTGGATCCTACCTCCAAACTGAGGTAGAATGATAGCGCACTTCTGGCGCTGTTGATGGCACTGTAACTTAAGTGTTCATCATGGTGCAACCCCGCGAGGAGTTCCAGGACGTCGGTTGTTGTCACGTCATCGTACGTGATGCGAGAGCGGCTGCAGTAGGCTTCCCACTTCTTAATATGCGAGCGGTATCTTCGCCTTGTAGACTCTCGACACGACGCCCCGGTGGTATCCATGGTCCGAGCCGAGAGGCCGTATTGGACTAACGGCCTGTTCAGAACCTGCAAGCCAACAAATTTAAATAGCCATGGCAGGGATGCGGCTCCCCTGAGACAGGGTGAGTAACCAATTGTGGGCAACCCTTCAAAAGGACCCAAGGTTCGTTGAGCATGTCAAAGACCACCGGATACCAAGGCTGTGTGGGCCAGTCGGGTATAATAAGGATGCCCTTGGCAGCATCTGCCTGAATCTTTCCCAATACCCGACTGATGAGGCAAAATGGGGGGAAGGCATAGAAAAACCACTTCCCCCAGTCCAGCGAGAATGCATCTAGCGCTATTGCCCCAGGATCTGGTTCCCATGAAACGTAGGTTGGTACCTGATGGTTCCACCGTGACGCAAAGAGGTCAATGTCCGGTTTACCAAATTTGGCTGTGACTTTAGAAAAGATCTCAGGATGCAACATCCATTCAATATTGTCATTAAATTTGCGTGACCTGGTGTCCGCCACAGTATTAAGCTCACCTGGCAAATAGGTAGCTGAAATCCAAATGTCTCTTTGAACACACCAGAGCCAAATTGAGTTTGACAATTTGTCACACGAAACAGGCCTGGTACCACCCATATGGTTTAAATATGCTACTGCTGTGGTGTTGTCTATTTGGAGACGGACATGTGCTCCAACAAGCTTAGAACAATACGCACGAAGTCCGTGGAATGCTGCCAGCAACTCCAAATAGTTAATCCCTTGAGTTAACAACATCGTTGATTCAAGGGTGTCCCATCTGCCACCACAACTAGAGCAATTATTCGTGGATCCCCAACCATTGGAGCTTGCATCAGTTTGCAAATATACCACCGGATTAGCCTCCCTAATAGGCTTGAATGAGTTGCTAATGTGACACACCCACCATTGCAACTCATTTATCGCTTCGGGCGGCAGCTGCATGGACCGATCATAATAACCAGCGTTCTGTTTTAACGCAGCAATTTTAGCTCTTTGCAAATTCTGATAATGCAAAGGTCCATATCGCGCTGCCGAAAACAAAGCTACCAGCTTCCCAATTATTGTAGCTAAGTGCCGAATCGATGGTATATTGGTGCGGATTAAATCTTGACACACCTGGGTAACCTCCTCAATCTTGTTAATTGGAATGGTAACCCTCATGCTTATAGAGTTCACCGTGAACCCTAGGTAATTAATCACCTGGGCAGGGTAGAACTTTGATTTCTCTGGATGGACAATAAACCCCAATTGTTGAAATATATTGACAGCAGCTGCAACACCCTGTTCAGCCAATTCCAGGGTGTGGCCCACAATTAAGACATCATCTAAATAGGCCATACTATATGGTGTCGTTGTCTCAAATAAGCCATAATTGGCTTCACTAATTTAGTGAACAATCTAGGGCTGTGGTGAGCTCATTAGGCAAAGCCTTGTACTGCCAGAGTTGCCCCATCCAGATGAATTTTTAAAACCTTCTGTCACATTTCTGGACGGATACGGAATAATATGCGTCTTTTAAACCGATGCATGCCATAAAACAACCATGAGAAATCAATGATTTGGTTGTTTCATCGTATCCATTTTAAAATGAGAATATGTTACAAAAGTATTCAAACGGGTTAGATCAATAATGACACGACAGCCTCCATCCTTCTTAGGTCTGGTGAATATGTTCGAAACAAATTCAACTGGCTCATGCACCACTCTCTTAATCACTCCTTTGCTCAAGACTTAACAATTCCTTATAGCCGGCTGCCTGTTCTGCAGCAGATAATTTTAAATGTTCGAGCGGGCATGTGCTGGGATGGAGGAATGTCGCCATTAATAAACTCAATTTTATGCCCCTGAATATTCTGCAACACATACTCGTCACCAGTGAAATTACCTCATGCACCCAAAAAACCACCGAAGGTGACCACCAACATGTGAAGTTAAACAGAGAGAAAAGAGAGAACCAGACCCCCTCACCTCCGTGGTTACCGGCGGTCCTTGACACGCGTGTGTGGACGTGGAGGTGCTGGGTTGGCTTGAGGGCGCTGCGTCTTCGTTTTCCACCAGGGTCTCTGCCGACCCTGTCCTAAAAAAGACCCCTGGTGCTGGGTCTGATGTTGCTGTCGTTGTGGAGCTTGAGGGTGGGTCCTCGTCGAGGTACTGGCAGACCCTCGTGATCGAATGTATGGAGACTTTGAGCCTGACGGTGTGGGGGCACTCTGAGGGCGCATGATCCCCACCGTTTTGGCTTGCTCGTCAAGCTCTTTGACTCTCTTCGAGAGGTCCTTCCCAAAGAGCTGACGGGGCGGGGGCGGCGGCGGTGGTTTGCACACTCCTGCAAACTTTGGATTGAGCGCTGGGCGGATGCTGGTTTTGCGAAACCCGTTAATTTCGTGCTGGGTCGCGCACAGGAGGGCCAGGGCATCTCCCTGGTCCAAATTCAATTCGTCCCCGTCCACCGACCGCACAAAGGCGGTAATACCGGCCGTGAGGAGCTTCAGGATCCGCTGCAGTTTTACCTCCTGTTGACGGATAGCCGCACTGATGTTGCCCCATATCGGCGTATTGACCACAGGCACGTTGAGGGAGTTGCAATTGGATGGAGCCTTGTGACGGCTCATTGCCTGGATGAGGACTTCTTCCTGCTGCTCCAGGCTGATAGTAGATGTTTGTGAAGACGCCCTGTGCCTGTTGCTGCCCTGCTGTTGTTGACGTTGAAGCAGGAGCTCCAGCAGCCGCTCCATACGGTCAATACGCCCTTCACCCTGAACACTCAGGTGGTCGGAGTCCTCCGGCTCTGAAAAGAAAACCGGGCTCCTGTCATCGGCCCGCACCTCGTCGAGGCCCTGCCGGTGCCGGTAGTTGTCGCTAACAGCCGCCGAGGCGAACTGCGCGATTCCTGCGCGGGCGTGTTCAACCGCCTCCGTTTAGCGGGAGCTGAAGCCGCTGCCACTAAGGGCACTTGCGGCGAGGTGTCGGCACCAGCCGAAGCATGGCTGCCTGGGGCCCGCGCAGTCTTGCCGGCTGCCCACATCGTGGACGTTGCCGACGCATGGTCTTGCCCACCCATCCATGGGGGGCTCGGCGACCGTGACGAGACCCGACTCGACCGACCCGTCCCGGCGTCGAGAGTCGGGGCGTGCCGGCTGGACCTCACAGCCGCCCCGGGTCTTTCCCTGGAACCTGACCGCTCCTCCGTGTCAGGCAATGCCTTAGCCCTGGTAGGGTTAGGCTTCTGGGCTCCTGCCCTTCCCCTTCTCGGAGTGGAACAGGCCGTGCAGCCGCACGCACCCAGCTCGAGGTCGCCAGCGAGCCCGCTGACGACCTGACTGCCATGGCAGGGTCCCCCTGCTCTGGCGGCACACCACACTCCTCCTCGTCGAACTCCTCCGAGCTGTGGTGTGCTGGCGGATCTGGACCTGTAAACACAGGGCTTACCCACATCTCCGCCTGAGTCCCGGCCTGCGATGCAGGTACTGCCGATGGTAAAGGCCCCGGAACTGTTGACCGGCGAACTCGTCCTGACGTCCTCCGGCCCTTGGAACTCCCATCCATGTCCTTGCTGCAAGACAAAACCAACAACAAGGACCACCAACTAAAGGTAGAATGCTTACCTCCGTGGCCCCTTCTGAAGGGCTGGCGAGGAGCGCGCTCCACCGCCAGCCGTCGCAGCAACGCGGTACGACGATATGTCGAGCATGCGCGCCGGCGGGCTCTTCACGAAGTCACTCACGTGACTCCGAAATGAAATTCCAGAGACTCACCACTCTCTGTGTAAAGAATGTTTTCCTCATTTCGGTCCTAAAGGAATTCCCCCTTATCCTTAGACTGAGACCCCCTGTTCTGGACTCCCCCAACATCGGGAACAATCTTCCAGCATCTAGCTTGTCCAACCCCTTAAGAATTTTGTAAGTTTCTATAAGATCCCCCCTCAATCTTCTAAATTCCAGCGAGTACAAGCCGAGTCTATCCAATCTTTCCTCATATGAAAGTCCTGACATCCCAGGAATCAGTCTGGTGAATCTTCTCTGTACCCCCTCTATGGCAAGGATGTCTTTCCTCAGATTTGGAGACCAAAACTGTACGCAATACTCCAGGTGTGGCCTCACCAAGACCCTGTACAACTGCAGTAGAACCTCCCTGCTCCTATACTCAAATCCTTTCGCTATGAATGCTTTCCGCTATGAATAACCATCCTGTTGACAATGCAGCAGAGAGCCACGTTAGTGGCTAATCATAGGATGCAGACAGGCAGAGTGGATGAGTTGTACTAATTCGCACTGAAGTCCTTCTCATTGACTGTGGAACTTTTCACTAGTTGACTATTCCGAGTGTATAATAAAATCAAACACTCATTTTTATAACCACAATGTCCTTTAGAGTTTAAGGGTGCCATGCTGACACAGCAGTACATAACGCATAGTAACAATTTACCCAATTTGGTGAATCGAGGAGCAGAGGACATGGGTTTAAGGTGAAGGGGGAAAGATTTAATGGGAATCTGAGGGGTAACATTTTCACACAAAGTGTATGGAACAAGCTGCCAGAGGAGGTAATTGGGGCAGGGACTATCCTGACATTTAAGAAACAGTTAGTTAGACAAATACATGGTTAGGGCTGGTTTGGAGGCATATGGACCAAATACTGGTAGGTGGGACCAGTGTAGCTGGGACATGTTGGCCGGTGTGGGCAAGTTGGGCCGTAGAGCCAGTTTCCACACTGTATCACTCTATGACTCTATGGAAAAAGTCACTAACGCAATCTGGCTTCTTCATTTGCAGAAATAAATCGATCTTACGTCATCTCATCCTTCACCGAGACCAAAGCGCTGGACATGCTCATCAAATTTTGCCTAGATTTTGTTGAGTATCCTTTCAAAAGCTCTGCATTAAGCAATACTTGACCCATACTTGATGCAGCCGGTTAGTACAAACTTTTATGAGGCAGAAATAGCTTAAGGGCCTGTCCCACCAGCATGCAACTCTATGCGATTAGCGCGACCTAACGTGATCGCTTGAGCCGTTCGGCGTCGCGGGGCCGGTCCCACTTCGATCGCCGGAGCCGTGCGGAATTGTGCAGAGTTCGTCCCCAGTTCGTCCCGACACTGCGAGGGGCTCCGAAAACCCGACTATGTCCAAAAATTCCGCACGGCAACGGCTTGTCGGCTCGCAGTCGCCTCGACATTTACACACCGCCCGGACATCGTGCCTCCATGCACCTATTTGTAAGTGCCTCCGTGACCCTCTATGTGTGTGACTCCGTGGCCCTGTGTGTGTGTGTGTGTGTGCCTCTGTGCCCCTCTCTGTGTGTCCCTCTCTGTCCTGGCGAACTTACCTTTAAGACTTCGCTCCAAGTTCGCCTCACTTTGCGCCACTCACCCGACCTCCGCACGGCCCCTGCTGCCGGTTTGGTTGCGCTTGCCGCATGCAGGTGCATGCTGGTGGGAACGGCCCTGTACAAGGGATCACCCGACCTCCGCGCGGCCCCCGCTGCCGGTTTGATCGCGTTCATCGCATAGAGTTGCATGCTGGTGGGACAGGCCCTTTAGGTTTTAGCTTCAAAGCAGCACAGCAGTTCAGTTCCGTTTATTGTCACGTGTACCGAGGTACAGTGAAAAGCTTTTGTTGCGTGCTATCCAGTCAGCGGAAAGACAATACATGATTACAGTCGAGCCATTTACAGTGTACAGATACATGATAAAGGGATATCATAGTTAAAGTAGGACAAGTTGCTGTTGGAGTAGAGATTTTCGGGGGGTTGCGAGAAATAAGAGGAGTAGAGGTAGCAGGGGTTATGGGGGGAGGGCAGGAGAATGGTGTTAGGAGGAAGAGACAGATCAGCCATGATTGAATGGCAGAGTAGATTTGATGGGCCGCATGGCCTAATTCTGCTCCTATCCTTGACCTTATGAGATTGAAGAGTGTGGAGTGATTGTAATGTGGGATTGTAGACCTGCTTCTGTGGCCAACATGCAAATAGACGCCTGGTTTGGTAAAATATGAAGGTTTCATTTTGGAGGGATATGGACCAAACGCAGGCAGGTGGGACTAGTGTAGCTGGCACATGTTGGCCAGTGTGGGCAAGTTGGGCTGAATGGCCTGTTTCCACGCTGTATCACTCTCCACAGCTCTATTGGCTGCATGGGTAGATCTTCTTTGAATTAATTTGCCAATTATCCTAGTCGCTTTATTTTCCGTTGTTTCTCTAGTCTCACTGAAATGTCTCCCAGGTCTGCACTGAGACAAAATAATGTTTTGGTTTCCTGTTCTCCCACCACCATATTGTTCCCAATCCCCGGAGCCCAAGTTCTTCGCTCACTGGATTCCCAAGTCCGATTTACCTTTCTAACCTTCCCTTTCCCCAAGCCTTCCAATACCTCAAGCCCTCCTCGTTTCCCCCTTGTCCTCCTTTGCCCCACCCTCTTCACTGTTGCCAGGCTCAAGGGCCTGTCCCACTTGGGCGTCATTTGCGCGACATCATTTACGCCCGCATGGTGCGCATTACTCGCGCATGGTGCGAAGTGACGTAGGCAGTGATGCGCGGTTGCGCGAGGATCTACAAATTCTTCGCTCGCCATCTTCGTGATGCGCAAATGACGCCCAAGTGGGACAGGCCCTTAACTCTCTGCTTAGATCCTGTTACTATGCCCGTCATGTGTCTCCCTCCCTCCTACCCATCTTTGCCTGCTCCACCTTCATCCCATTTCAGCTCTTTTCGAAGATGGCCTCTCCAATTTGGGATGCTGAGAAGCTGGCCCTACCTCCTCCTCCTCCTCATTACGCTCTCTTCTTCTCATACCCCATGAAGGCGTCTCTATGCCACCTTTGTTGAACGAGATTGGGACCCAATCTCCCTGAGTGTTCAAAGTTCACTGCACCTAGTTCCTCCCAGCTTCAGCAAAGCTGGCTCATATCTCAAAGGTCTCCCAGTTCCTATACAACCCACACAGATACAACAAGAGGCAAATGAGTCGCATTTATCCTAAGGGGACGAGAATGGATTCCTCAAACTACATGCCTCATGTCTTCTGGAATACTGGCTGTCAGATGGTGGCTCTGAACTTCCAGACATCAGGTCAGTTTCCAAGCCGAGATTGGATTCAGGCCCTTGGTTCCTTGTCATTAAAAGCTGGATCTTAGAAGGAAGGAAAGATGCGTATGGCATGGTTCATACTGTAAAACGTAGTCAGAGGTTTGACTAAGGTTTAAGGTGAAGGGGAAAAGATTTAATAGGAATCTGAGGGGTAACCTCTTCACACAAAAGGCGGTGGGTGCATGGAACAAGCTGCCAGAGGAGGTAGTAGCGTCGGTGGGGGCGCTGCAAGCCGGCAGCCCTGTTAGCAGCTGTCCGTCTTTTTTCTACTTTTTTTTTAGTTTTTAGTTTGTTTTAGAGTACTGTTTAAATGTTTCTTTGTGTGTCTTGTGTGGGGGGTGGTGAGGGGGGGGGGGGGGTAAGGGGCAAACCGTTTTGGTCACCTCCTCCACGGAGAGGCGACTTTTTCCATGTCGCCTCCCCCATGGCCTAACAGCAAGGATCGGCGCGGCCTTTCCCGGAGACGCGCCCGGGATTTCAGCGGCGGGCACAGCGTGGACACTTGGCCGGGAGCGGGCGAGCCCTCGCTGGGGCTCGCCGGAGTGGAGCGCTTTGTTTCGCTGGCCGAAGCCGCGGTCTGCAGGGCTCCAGCGGGGAGCGGCGTCCACAGCCCGGGATACCTCGTGGGGGACCCGGGGGAAGAAGGAGCCACCACCGCCGGCCCGCGGACTACTTCTACCGCGGGTCCGGCGTGGACTGACCATCACCCCCGGAGGGGAGCTTCGACCGCCGGCCCCGCTGTCTGCGGTGCTTCTGGCTGCGGCGGGAACTGTCAATCTTCAACCGCCGGCCTGCGGCCTATACCAACCTGGACTTTACTTGTCCGGATGCCTGCAGCGACGGCTGCGGAGGGTTGAGGTCCCGGCCACGGGGGAAAGTGGAGGAGGACTGGCAAATGTTGTGCCTTCCACCACAGTGACGAATGCTGTAGTGGATGCTTATGTTACATTTTTATTGCTTTATTGTAGCAATGTTACAAAATTTTGAGATTTTAAAATCAAGTCTGCAATTTATCCCATCAGATAAAGCATAAAAAGAAGTTTAATTTGACACCTAATTCACTTTCATATCTTCAGTATTAAGAAAGTTATGGCCATTTTCATACTCAGAAATTAGCATCTTGTTCCCCATTGCCTTTCAATTGACTTAACTCAAAAGCTGTGATCTGGATCAGTTAAAAGCCCATAACTTTCTTAAAAATTAAGAGAACTCAATGAAATTTTCAGTTATTATAGATTGAAGCATTCTGAAACAAATATGAAACAATCTTACTTGGATGACCTGAAATTAAAGCATATAATTAGTTAGTTATCTAATTGTAGCTAAGTACAAAATTCAATGAGTAGATCTAAACATCTATCCATTTCTTAAGAAAAGATAAACTTTTTTTTAATTGCCTAAGTGTCCAAATAACATTCACACAATAATCCACAATATAACATAATTTTTAAATCTCATTTTCATGAATTTCTGGGCCAAATGGAAGGAATTTAGTGTTTAATGCCTGTAAATTAATGGCCATTTAAATCAACTAGCGAGTGGGTTTTAGTGGAATGTGGTGGATTAGAACATTGCGGTTAGCGGTGAAGTCGGGAGGAAAAATACTGTTTGTTCATACATTTTTTGGACCCCATTTCGCAACATGAAAATATTATTAAAGCCTCCCGAAAAACCAACTTCTAATATAAAAATAAACTATTTACCTTTTTTTCTCCCCTACGCAAAATCCTTCCGGTTGTCAGTTCTCACGGCTTTTGAGGGTGATTTTTAAATTACTCTAGTTAACAAATAATTTAGAGTAATTTAAAAATACCTTCATTCATGAAATGTCGGAGCGATTTTTCTTCCGCAACGAAATCGCCCGACATTCATCGATATTCCAGGTCTGTTGAAAAACAGCACTTTAAGCCCGCCCCCCTTTGAAAGGCGCCAAAGTCGCGCACACGGGGAGCAGCAGAACTGCAGCGCTGCTCACGGTAAGTTTTGTAACATACCTATGTATTGGTGCGTTCTTTATTATTGTATGCTGCTGACAAATTCATTTCACTTGCACTTTATGTGCAATGTGACAAATAAATTGTATTGTATTGTATAGTTGAGGCAGGGACTATCCCAATGTTTAAGAAACAGTTGGACAGGTACATGGAGAGGACAGGTTTGGAGGGATAGGGGCCAAATGCAGGCAGGTGGGACTAGTGTAGCTAGGACATGTTGGGCGGTGTGTGCAAGTTGGGTCGTAGGGTCTGTTTCCACACTGTATCACTCTATCACTGTATGAGTCTTGGAACATAGAACAGTGCAGCATAGGAACAGCCCTTCAGCCCACAATGTCAGTGCTAGACATAATGCTGTTATTTACCTATACATGGTCCACATCCCTCCATTCCCTGCATATCTATATGCCTTTTCTACAGTATCTGCTTCTGCCACCCCTGTCAGAACATTCCGTGTACCCACCATCCTCTGTTTAAAAACAATAACCCCACACATCTTGTTTAAACTTTGCCCCTCTCGCCTTCAAGCTATGCCCTCTAGTATTGGATATACTCCCCCTGGGAAACGGGCTCTGACTGTGTATGCCTCTCATAACGTGATACACTTCCATCCGGTCTCCTCGCGATCCTTTGACGTTCCAGAGAAAACAATTCAAATCTGCCCAACATCACCTTGCAGCTAATGCTCTCCAATGAAGGCATCGTTCTGGTACATGTCATTCTGGCCATTGAGTTACACAGCTCAGAAACAAGTCAAGAATGTTTTATTGTCATGTGTCCCAGATAGAACAATGAATTCTTACTTGTCGCAGTACAGCAGAATATGTGAACATAGTATGATATGACAAACGAGAGAGAGAAAAGAAAAGTTCTGTGTGTATATATATACACATACTCACAATATATTTATATATATATATATATACACACTCAAAAAACAAACAAAATAGTGCAATAATGATACTAGTTTATTGTAGTTCAGAGCTTATATGAGGTTGTAGTGTTTAATAGCCTGATGGCTTTGTGGAAGAAGCTGTTCCTGAACCTGGACGTTACAGTTTTCAGGCTCCTGTACCATCTCCCCGATAGCAGGGGTGAAATGAGTTTGTGGCCAGGATGGTGTGGGGTCTTTGATGATGTTGGCTGTCATGTTGAGGCAGCGACTGCGATAGATCCCTGCGATGGTGGGGAGGTCAGAGCCGGTGATGGACTGGGCAGTGGTCACAACTTTCTGCATTCTTTTCCGCTCCTGGACGTTACAAGTTGCTGAACCAAGCCACGATGCAACCGGTCAGCAAGCTCTCTACTGTAAACCTGTAGAAGTTCAAGAGAATCCTCTTTGACAGACTGACTCTCCGTAATCTTCTCAGGAAGTAGAGGCGCTGATGTGCTTTCCTTATAATTGCATCAGTGTGCTGGGTCCAGGAAAGATCTTCGGAAATATGCAGGACCCTCTGTCATGCCAACCAAGTTGGCTAATCCCATTTGCCTACATTTGGCCTAGAACTGTTTAAAAACTTCCTATCCATAAATCTGTCTTTTTAAGAAAGTTGGGAGAGAGAAAACAGGGAATTATAGACCAGTTAGCCTGACATCAGTGGTGGGGAAGATACTGCAGTCAATTATAAAAGATGAGATAGCCACACATTTGGATAGCAGTAACAGGATCGGTCCGAGTCAGCAAGGATTTACAAAGGGGAAATCAAGCTTGACTAATCTTCTGGAATTTTTTGAGGATGTAACTAGGAAAATGGACAAGGGAGAGCCAGTGGATGTAGTGTACCTGGACTTTCAGAAAGCATTTGAGAAGGTCCCACATAGGAGATTAGCGGGGAAAATTAGGGCACATGGTATTGGGGGTAGAGTGCTGACATGGATAGAGAAGTGGTTGGCAGACAGGAAACAAAGAGTAGGGATTAACGGGTCCCTTTCAGAATGGCAGGCAGTGACTAGTGGGGTACCGCAAGGCTCTGTGCTGGGACCGCAGCTATTTACAATATACATCAATGATTTGGATGAAGGGATTCAAAATAACATTAGCAAATTTGCAGATGGCACAAAGCTGGGTGGCAGTGTGAACTGTGAGGAGGATGCTGTGAGAATGCAGGGTAACTTGGACAGGTTGGGGGAGTGGGCAGATGCCTGGCAGATGAAGTTTAATGCGGATAAATGTGAGGTTATCCACTTTGGTAGCAAAAACAGGAAGGCAGATTACTATCTAAATGGCGTCAAGTTGGTAAAAGGGGAAGTACAACGGGATCTGGGGGTCCTTGTACATTGGTATAGAACAGAGACGAGGAAGCACTTTTTCTCACAGAGAGTGGTGAGTCTGTGGAATTCTCTGCCTCAGAGGACGGTGGAGGCAGATTCTCGGGATGCTTTCAAGAGAGAGCTAGATAGGGCTCTTAAAAATAATAATAATATCTTTTATTGTCATTACACATAAGTGCAACGAGATTTGGTTTGCAACTTCGAGATTTCGGTTAGCAACCCTCGAGAACAAGGTTTGTAAAAACGAACATTTGACCAGTATCATCAACACAGACTAAAGTGCGAGGCCGGGGGAGACAGGCCATGGGGATGGGGGGGGGGGGGGGGGGTGGGGGGGTACTCAGCAGGGCCGGTTCAGAGCCGCTATAGCTCTGGGAATTAAGCTGTTCCTGAGTCTGGAGGTGCGGGCGTAGAAGGCCTTGTAGCGTCTGCCGGAAGGGAGTAGTTCGAACAGGCCATTACAAGGGTGAGAGGAGTCTTTATGGATGCTGACGGCCTTCCTGAGGCACCGTGTGAGGTAGATGCCCTCCAAGGCTGGTAGCGGTGTCCCAATAATCTGTTGCGCTCTGTGGACAACGCGCTGAAGAGCTCTCCTCTCCGCCTCCGTGAAGCTTACCGATAGATCCAATATAGCCTATAGCAGAGTCAGGGGATATGGGGAGAAGGCAGGAACGGGGTACTGATTGGGGATGATCAGCCATGATCACATTGAATGGCGGTGCGGGCTTTGAAGGGCCGAATGGCCTCCTCCTGCACCTATTGTCTATTGTCTATCGTCTGTCCAATTATGATTTTTTTCAGTCAAAGTTCGATTGATAATTGTTACTTGCCAGATGTTCATTTGAATAGAATCCAACATTGAACCACATGTTGGGATGTCTGACTTAAACCCTGCCTGCATGCATGGGTTGAACAGAATGCTTTAAAGGAGGAGAGAATAGTGCCAAGGTTTGGGGAGGCAGGAGGACTATGTAGACGAGTGAGGAGACATGTGATGGACATTGGATCTATTGGTAAGTGATAGCGCAGTTAAAATTAATTCAAACTGAAGCGGATAGACAAAGGAAGTAGATTAAAGAGCAAATGCATCAGGTTAACTAGGATGTAACGAGGATGTAACTAGTAGAGTGGATAAGGGAGAACCAGTGGATGTGTTATATCTGGACTTTCAGAAGGCTTTCGACAAGGTCCCACATAAGAGATTAGCATACAAACTTAAAGCACACGGTATTGGGGGCTCAGTATTGATGTGGATAGAGAACTGGCTGGCAGACAGGAGGCAAAGGGTAGGAGTAAACGGGTCCTTTTCAGAATGGCAGGCAGTGACTAGTGGGGTACCGCAAGGCTCAGTGCTGGGACCCCAGCTATTTACAATATATATTAATGATTTGGATGAGGGAATTCAATGCAACATCTCCAAATTTGCAGATGACACCAAGCTGTGGGGTATAGTTAGGTGTGAGGAGGATGCTTGGAGGCTGCAGGGTGATTTGGATAGGCTGAGTGAATGGGCAGATGCATGGCAGATGCAGTATAATGTGGATAAATGTGAGTTTATCCACTTTGGTGGCAAAAACATGAGGGTAGACTATTATCTGAATGGTGGCAGATTAGGAAAAGGGGAGATGCAACGAGACCTGGGTGTCATGGTACACCAGTCATTGAAAGTAGGCATGCAGGTGCAGCAGGCAGTGAAGAAAGCAAATGGTATGTTAGCATTCATAGCGAAAGGATTTGAGTATAGGAGCAGGGAGGTTCTACTGCAGTTGTACAGGGTTTTGGTGAGGCCACACCTGGAGTATTGCGTACAGTTTTGGTCTCCAAATCTGAGGAAAGACATCCTTGCCATAGAGGGGGTACAGAGAAGATTCACCAGACTGATTCCTGGGATGTCAGGACTTTCATATGAGGAAAGATTGGATAGACTCGGCTTGTACCCGCTGGAATTTAGAAGATTGAGGGGGGATCTTATAGAAACTTACAAAATTCTTAAGGGGTTGGACAAGCTAGATGCTGGAAGATTGTTCCCGATGTTGGGGGAGTCCAGAACAAGGGGTTACAGTCTAAGGATAAGGGGGAATTCCTTTAGGACCGAGATGAGGAAAACATTCTTTACACAGAGAGTGGTGGGTCTCTGGAATTCTCTGCCACAGAAGGTAGTTGAGGCCAGTTCATTGGCTATATTTAAGAGGGCGTTAGATGTGGCCCTTGTGGCTAAAGGGATCAGGGGGTATGGAGAGAAGGCAGGTACGGGATACTGAGTTGGATGATCAGCCATGATCACATTGAATGGCGGTGCAGGCTCGAAGGGCCGAATGGCCTACTCCTGCACCTATTTTTCTATGTTTCTATGTTAATTAATGATTAATAGTAAGATTAAATGAGAACTTACGAGTTTGAAGTTTGATCTTTATTTTATGAGGAGTTACGATGAGGGATTACGTGAAGACCCCGCCAGCACGCATGCGCGACATTCTTCAAAGCAGTGGTGTGAAATCACAGATAGCAACGTAGACTAATATAGTAAGATAAGAGAGAACTTCCATACCAGTTGAACTTTATAATAGAGGGTTCTGGGAGCGGAGGGCACGTAATCCCTCATCGTAACTCCTCATAAAATAAAGATCAAACTTCAAACTGGTAAGTTCTCATTTAATCTTACTATTTTACTTCGGAGTCACGTGAGTGACTACGTGAAGATTTCAAAGCTCTGTGATTTCATGCCCTGGAACGAGTCCATGCTCACACACTGCCATGGTAGTGATGGAGGATGAACGTATTTCAGACATGATACTGTGCTGAAAAACAAAGAAGGTATTTATTCATACCTAAAATGATATGCCCCACATTGGGTAAATCATGTAACAGAAACTTAACATTATCCCCTGCAAACGTCTCAGGAGCGGCCACGGGTTTATAATAGAAGTGCTGAAAAGTCCGTTCACTGCTCCAACCCGCTGTAGCAAGGATGTGGTCCATAGGAACTCCCATCATCCTAGCCGCTGACGTGGATGCAGCCCTGATGGAGTGAGATTTAAATCATCAGTGTCCATCTCCGCTGCACCCAATACCACCCTTAACCAACTCGAAGTGGCTTGCACTGTGACCTTATGACGAGGGCGTTTGTGGCTTATGGGTAAAGTCCTCTCCGTGCCCCTAGATTCTTGGTTCCTTCTATATCGTAAAATATATGTCACAATGCAGAGACGACTATCTGCAGGGTAGGCCAGAATGATAATTTTAGGCCAGAGGAACTGGGTCGATATAGTTTGAACACCCCTGTATCTGAAGGTTATCTATCATAGGTAAACACATGGCATACATACTTAGCTTTATAAAGACTGGACCCGTTGTGCTGTTACAAGTGCCATAAACATAACCATATTATATGTAGTTATCCAGAGTGAGCCCCGATATTGGTGTCCATCCTCGAAGCATAGTAAATTCTATGCCTAAGTCCCATGTATGGGTGTATCTGGCCCTGGGGGAATAGAATTAATACCCCTCATCAGTTTGATACCAGTGGGTGTGATCCTATAGGCAGGTGATCACTCCCTCTGTCCAGGTTAGTAGCTAGGGCACTCCTTGCAAATTTAATGGCACTGTAGCTCAAACCTTCATGGAAATGAAGGGTGGCCAGAACTCCAGCACTCCAGTGATGGTGGCCGAGTCATATGAAGTGTTTGTTCTGAAGCAGAAACACTCCCATCTTCTGACATATGTCAGTGCTGTCCCTGGTGGACTCCCTGCACGACGATGTGATGACATTGATCGTCCTGTCGGAGTCCGAAGTCCAGAAATGGCCTGTTCAGAATCAGCATCAATAGGTTCATGCGATCATGGCACGGATGACTTACCCGTCACAGGGTGTGACAACAGGCCCGGCCGTTTGAGGATCCGAAAGCAATGTCCTGCGGCCATCTTTGTACTGCTGGGGACCATGGTTGGGTAGGCCAGTCGGAAAACCCGAAATACCCGTTGCGGAGTCTATTTAATTTTTGTAAGACCCGACTGATGAGGCAGAAGGGGGGAAATGCATAGCAAACAATCCCCCCAATGCAGCGAGAAACATCCATCGCTGCTGGCCCCGGGTCCCGATCCAACATCCATTCAATGTTGTCGTTGAATTGCGTGACCTGGTGTTCGCCACCGTATTTAGTTTACCTGAAAGGTAAGTGGCTGAGATCCAAATCTCTCTATCCAGACACCAGTGCCAGATGTAATTAGGCAATTCATCACATGATATCGATTTTATTCCACACATATGATTAATATAGGCCACCACTGTGGTATTATAATTTGTAACCGTACATGCAACTGGTTCATATCTAAGCAGTAGGCCCGGAGTCCATGAAATGCTCCCAGCATTCCTAGATAATTAATCCCTAGTGCTCCCAACAGGGTTAAATCTTGTGCACTCCATCTGCCACCACAACTAGTGGTGGTATTAGCTGCTCCCCACCTTTAACACTGGCATCAGTCTGTAATGTAACCGAGGGATTTATGATAGTGATGGGTTTGGAACAGAATTGAGCATTTTCCATCCACCAATTTAATTCAACTCTTGCCTTTTCTGATAACTTCATAGGCCTGTCGAAATGGCATGACTTTTGAGAGCTATAATTTTAGCTCTTTGTAGGTTTTGATAATGTAGTGGTCCGAATTGCGCTGCGGGAAAAGCAGCCACTATCTTCCCAATTACCATGGCCACCTCCCGTATGGATGGATCCCTGATGCCAGTAAGGCTTCTGCAAGCTTCTATCAAGTCCACCACCTTGTTCGGTGGTAAGGTGGTAGACATTTGCACCGAGTCAATGGTGAACCCCAAGTAATCCATGGTAGTAGAGGGTTCCAACTTTGATTTATCTGGATGTATGATGAACCCCAGCTTTTGAAAGAGATGTTTTGTGGCTAGAACTGCCAATGTAGCCATTTCCAAATTCTCCCCGACAATGAGGATATCATCAAGATAGGCCATAACAGTATGATTTTGTTTCCTTAAATAGGCCAAAGCTGGTTTCAATAATTTGGTGAACAGCCTGGGTGCTGATGATAACCCATTGGGTAAGGCTTTATATTGCCATAATTGTCCCATCCAGATAAATTTAAGGTATTTCCTATGATCCTTGTGTATTGGTACTGAATAGTATGCATCTTTGAGGTCAATGCATGCCATGTAGTACCCATTAGCTATTCGCTGTCTGGCTGTGTCGAAAGTGTCCATTTTGAAATGAACATACTGAACAGAAGTATTCAGTTCGGTCAGGTCTATGATTATGCGGCATCCGCCATCTTTTTATTTTTGGTAAATATATTAGATACGAACTCCTGTGATTCTCTGGTGGTTCTCTCAATTACCCCTTTACTAATTAGTCTTAATAGTTCAGCATGGCCCGCCGTTCTTTCTTTTTGTGAAAGTATAAACTTTCGGCTAGGCGAATGCTGGACCGGGGTAGGGAGTTCGTAAATGAATTCAATTTTATAGCCCTGAATACTTCCGAGTATGTAAGGATCAGAGGTAAAAGTGCGCCATACTTCATCAAACAAGTGCACATGTTTTATGCCTCCCACATAAGATGAATTTAGACAAGCAATGTTCCTGGGGGAGCCAGACCCACCTACCTCCAAGGTTATTGTCGGTGTTGCGGTCTTTGCCCTTGTTTCTTCTGTTGAGTTGCTGCGTTGTAGGGGTGGCGCATTTTCCAAGAAGGCCGGGCTGGGCCATGGCCTAAAAAGGCTGTTGTGCAGGTGGGCCGGCCTTCGAGCTTTCACCACCGGACGATCTGTTGTGATATCGCTGTCCGGTGGGTGTGTAGGGGTGCTGTTGCTGTTGGTAGTGCGGTTTGGAGGTACTGGGTACCTTTATCAGGCCTATGGCCTTGGCCTTTTCGTCCAGGTCTTTCACCTGTTTGGGGAGGTTATCTCCGCACAGCAGATTTGGTGGTTGAGCGTGACCTGGTTTGCATAACCCCGCAAATTTGGGGTTAAGTGCCGGTTTGATAATGCTCTTCCTGTAGTTATTATCTCAAACTGTGTGTTACACAGTAAGGCCAGAGCATTCTGTAATGCTACCGGTAGCTCTATTCCCACCGCAGTTCTGGCCACTGCCGTAATTCCGGCGGTCAAAAGCTTCAGGATCCTCTGAAGTTTGACTTCTTGCCCTCTAATCGTAGGGCTCATGTTCCCCCAAATAGGGTTATTCACCGCGGGAATAATCAGCGAGTTACAATTTTCAGGAGCAAGATACTTATCAGCTGTAGCATTGATGGCTTGCTCCTGAAGCTGGTTTGTAGTCATATAATTGATACTAGCTGCCAGCTTAGGGTGGATAGGTAGACCTTTTTGAGAAGGAACTGCATGTTTGCTTACCATATCCAGTAACTCTTCTTGCACCCCTGACACTGTTGGTTGTTCAGCCAACTCCCCCTCTTCAGGGTCAGCCCAGTTCTGACCCCCAATGCTCCCCTGCGAAGAGGGTGAGACATTAGGCAGTCCATAATAGGATCCTGCCGTGGGCCTGCGAAGAGGCCCACCGTGACCCTGCCCCTGCAAAAGCAAGTCACGCTGGAGCAATTGCTCCACCATCCGCTCCATGCGGGCAAGACGACCTCCGTCGCTAACAGCGAACGGGGTGTCCTCGGGACTGGACCCAGCTGAGTCGGCAGTCCCGTCCGGCTTCCGGGTGGATTTACCGCCTGTCCGTGGCGAACCAGCGGCCCTCACGGGCGAGAAGTCGGGAGCTGCAGGTAGCACCTGCAGCTCAGGAGAAGCGGCACGCTGCTGGCTGCTCTCCATGGCAGCAGCTCTTGCCGCTGCTCTTTCGCCACGCTCACCACTCCGGTGAGTCTTACCTGTCGTAAGTTTTAGAACTTACGCTGGAGGAGCCCCGCTCCTCCCGACTGTCGCTTCCGCATGCGAACGACGATATGTCGCGCATGCGTGCTGGCGGGGTCTTCACGTAGTCACTCATGTGACTCCGAAGTAAAATTGAAGATAAAGTAAAGGTTAATTAGTCTTCGAAAGGGGAAGCAATGAGATTAACATAAGAATAATGACAATAAAGTTAAGTATTTATGTGATGCATGATAATATCGAGGTTAGCTTTTAAGCCCCTGTCCCACTTAGGAGACCTAAACAGCAACCTCTGGTGACCTTGCCCACCACCCAAAAAAAATCAAGGTTGAGATGACCTGCAACCTCCTCCCACGCATGTGTTGAAAACCTTCCGCGACTATGAAGAAAACCGGCGACAAAAAAATGATCGATTTTTAAAACGGCAACCTATTTCTACTCGAGGCCGGTTTTAATCATGATGGAAAAATAGCAGCTACCTAGATTTTTAATTTTTTATTTTTTTATTTTTTTAATTAGGTGCAGGAATAGGCCATTCGGCCCTTCGAGCCTGCACCGCCATTCAATATGATCATGGCTGATCATCCAACTCAGTATCCCGTACCTGCCTTCTCTCCATACCCCCTGATCACTTTAGCCCCAAGTGCCACAGCTAACGCCCTCTTAAATATAGCCAATGAACTGGCCTCAACTACCTTCTGTGGCAGAGAGTTCCACAGAATCAACACTCTCTGTGTGAAAAATGATTTTCTCATCTCATAGAAAACATAGAAACATAGAAAAATAGGTGCAGGAGTAGGCCATTCAGCCCTTCGAGCCTGCACTGCCATTCAATGTGATCATGGCTGATCATCCAACTCAGTATCCCGTACCTGCCTTCTCTCCATACCCCCTGATCCCTTTAGCCACAAGGGCCACATCTAACGCCCTCTTAAATATAGCCAATGAACTGGCCTCAACTACCTTCTGTGGCAGAGAATTCCAGAGACTCACCACTCTCTGTGTAAAGAATGTTTTCCTCATCTCGGTCCTAAAAGATTTCCCCCTTATCCTCAAACTGTGACTCCTTGTCCTGGACCTCCCCAACATCGGGAACAATCTTCCTGCATCTAGCCTATCCAACCCCTTAAGAATTTTGTAAGTCTCTATAAGATCCCCCCTCAATCTTCTAAATTCCAGCGAGTACAAGCCGAGTCTATCCAGTCTTTCTTCATATGGAAGTCCTGCCATCCCAGGAATCAGTCTGGTGAACATTCTCTGTACTCCCTCTATGGCACGAATGTCTTTCCTCAGATTAGGAGACCAAAACTGTACGCAATACTCCAGGTGTGGACTCACCAAGACCCTGTACAACTGTAGTAGAACCTCCCTGCTCTTGTACTCAAATCCTTTTGATATGAATGCCAAGATACCATTCGATATCTTCACTGCCTGCTGCACCTGCATGCCCACTTTCAATGACTGGTGTACCATGTCACCCAGGTCTCGTTGCATCTCCCCTTTTCCTAATCGGCCACCATTCAGATAATAGTCGACCCTCCTGTTCTTGCCACCAAAGTGGATAACCTCACATTTATCCACATTATACTGCATCTGCCATGCATTTGCCCACTCACCCAACCTATCCAAGTCACCTTGCAGCCTCCTAGCATCCTCCTCACAGCTAACACTGCCGCCCAGCTTCGTGTCATCCGCAAACTTGGAGATGTTTAATTCAATTCCCGCATCCAGATCATTAATATATATTGTAAATAGCTGGGGTCCGAGCACTGAGCCTTTCGGTACCCCACTAGTCACTGCCTGCCATTCTGAAAATGACCCGTTTACTCCTACCCTTTGCTTCCTGTCCGCCAGCCAGTTCTCTATCCACATCAATACTGAACCCCCAATACCATGTGCTTTAAGTTTGCATACTAATCTCTTATGTGGGACCTTGTCGAAAGCCTTCTGAAAGTCCAGATATAACACATCCACTGGTTCTCCCTTATCCACTCTACTGGTTACATCCTCGAAAAATTCTATAAGATTCCTCAGACATGATTTACCTTTCGTAAATCCATGCTGACTTTGTCCAATGATTTCACCACTTTCCAAATGTGCTGCTATCACATCTTTAATAACTGACTCTAGCATTTTTCCCACTACCGATTTTAGACTAACTGGTCTGTAATTCCCCGCTTTCTCTCTCCCTCCCTTTTTAAAAAGTGGGGTTACATTAGCTACCCTCCAATCCTCAGGAACTACTCCAGAATCTAAAGAGTTTTAAAAAATTATCACTAATGCATCCACTATTTCTGTGGCTACTACCTTAAGTACTATGGGATGCAGACTATCTGGCTCTGGGGATTTATCGGTCTTTAATCCATTCAATTTACCTAACACCACTTCCCGGCTAACCTGGATTTCACTCAGTTCCTCCATCGCATTTGACCCCCGGTCCCCTGCTATTTCCGGCAGATTATTTATGTCTTCCTTAGTGAAGATAGAACCAACATAGTTATTCAAGTGGTCTGCCATGTCCTTGTTCCCCATGATCAATTCACCTGTTTCTGACTGCAAGGGACCTACATTTGTTTTAACTAACCTTTTTCTCTTCACATATCTATAAAAACTTTTGCAGTCAGTTTTTATGTTCCCTGCCATGTTTCATTCATAATACATTTCCCCTTTCCTAATTAAGCCCTTTGTCCTCCTCTGCTGGACTCTGAATTTCTCCCAGTCCTCTGGTAGGCTGCTTTTTCTGGCTAATTTGCATGCTTCATCTTTAGTTTTGATACTATCCCTGATTTCCCTTGATATCCACGGATGCACCACCTTCCCTTATTTGTTCTTTTGCCAAACTAGGATGAACAATTGTTGTAGTTCATCCATGCAGCCTTTAAATGCCTTCCATTGCACATCCACTGTCAACCCTTTAAGAATCAATTGCCAGTCTATCTTGGCCAATTCACGTCTCATACCCTCAAAGTTACCTTTCTTTAAGTTGAGAACCCTTTTTTCTGAATTAACAATGTCACTCTCCATCCTAATGAAGTACTCAACCATATTATGGTCACTCTTGCACAAGGGGCCAGGCACAACAAGACTGCTAACTAACCCTCCCTCATTACTCAATACCCAGTCCAGAATAGCCTGCTCTCTCGTTGGTTCCTCTACATGTTGGTTTAGAAAACTATCCTGCATACATTCCAAGAAATCCTCTTCCTCAGCACCCCTGCCAATTTGATTCATCCAATCTATATGTAGATTGAAGTCACCCATTATAACTGTTTTACCCTTGTTGCACACATTTCTAATTTCCTGTTTGATGCCATCCCCAACTCCACTACTGCTGTTAGGTGGTCTGCACACAACTCCCACTAGCATTTTCTGCCCTTAGTGTTTCGCAGCTCTACCAATATCGATTCCACATCCTCCAAGCTAATGTCCTTCCTTTCTATTGCGTTAATCTCCTCTCTCACCAGCAACGCTACCCCACCTCCTTTTCCTTTCTGTCTATCCCTCCTGAATATTGAATATCCCTGGATGTTCAGCTCCCAGCCTTGGTCACCCTGGAGCCATGTCTCCGTGATCCTGACTATACCATATTCATTAATAACTATCTGCACATTCAACTCATCCACCTTATTACGAATACTCCTTGCATTTAGCCACAAAGCCTTCAGGCTTGTTTTTACAACACTCTTACCCCTTATACAATTATGTTGAAAAGTGGCCCTTTTAGTTTTTTGCCCTGGATTTTTCTGCCTGCCACTTTTACTTTTCACCTTGCTACCTATTGCTTCTATCCTCATTTTACACCCCTCTGTCTCTCTGCTCATGCTCCCATCCCCCTGCCACATTAGTTTAAATCCTCCCCGACAGCACTAGCAAACTCTCCCCCAAGGACATTGGTTCCCTTCAAGCCCAGATGTAGACCGTCCTGTTTCTACTGGTCCCACCTCCCCCGGAACTGGTTCCAGTGCCCTAAAAAATTGAATCCCTCCCCCTTGCACCATTTTTCAAGCCACGTATTCATCTGCAATATCCTCCTATTTCTACTCTGACTAGCACGTGGCACTGGTAGTAGTCCAGAGATTATTACCTTTGAGGTCCTACTTTTAAGTTTATCTCCTAGCTCCCTAAATTCGCCTTGTAGGACCTCATCCCGTTTTTACCTATATGGTTGGTGCCAATGTGCACCATGACAGCTGGCTGTTCACCCTCCCCCTCCAGAATGTTCTGCAGCCGTTCAGTGACATCCCTGACCCTTGCACCGGGGAGGCAACATACCATCCTGGAGTCTCGTTTTGCAACCTATCTATTCCCCTTACAATTGAATCCTCCATTACTATAGCCCTTCCACTCTTTTTTCTCCCCTCCTGTGCTGCAGAGCCACCCATGGTGCCATGAACTTGGCTGCTGCTGCATTCCCCTGATGAGCCATCTCCCCCAACAGTATCCAAAATGGTATACCTGTTTAGTAGGGAGATGATCGCAGGGGACTCCTGCACTACCTGCCTACTGCTACGCTGGCTAATGGCCACCCTCTCCCTTTCTGTCAGCTTAACTTTTACCTGTGGTGTGGCCAACTCACTGTACGTGCTATTCACGAGCTTCTCAGCATCGTAGATGCTCCAGTATAAATCCAACCGCAGCTCCAATCGTTCAATGCGGTCTGCCAGGAGCTGCAGCTGGACACACTTCCTGCAAACGTAGTCACCAGGGACACCGACCATATCCCTGATCTCCCACATGTTGCAGGATGAGCAAACCATGGGGCCGATCTCAAATGACATGGCTTGTCCCCAAATTAAATCAACTCACTCACACTATAAAAATCTTAATCCTTTAAACTAACTTTTACTAAAAAGCACTGTACCCTTAGCTCACTGTACCCTTAGTGCACTGAACCCTTTGCTCACTGAACCCTTAGCTCACTGTACCCTTAGCTCACTGAACCCTTAGCTCACTGAACCCTTAGCTCATTGAACCCTCAATCACTGAACCCTTAGCTCACTGAACCCTCAATCACTGAACCCTTAGCTCACTGAACCCTCAATCACTGAACCCTTAGCTCACTGTACCCTTAGCTCACTGAACCCTTAGCTCACTGAACCCTTAGCTCACTGAACTCCTCGACCACTGATACTCCTCGACCAAGCGGAAATCACTTTCCACCATTAGGGAGAGTGACCAAAACCTCCGGTGACCTCATGGAAACCTTGGGTGGCGGGCAAGGTCACCAGAGGTTGCCGTTTAGGTCCCCTAAGTGGGCCAGGGGCTCAATTCTCTCTGCATCATTCTGATAATTTGAATTCTGGTCATTGAGCTATATAGCACAGAAAAACACGGCATGGTGGCGCAGCGGTAGAGTTGCTGGCTTACAGGTTCGATCCTGACTACGGGTGCTGTCTGTATTGGCGTTATCCCCGTGACTGCGTAGGTTTTCTCCGGGTGCTCCGGATTCCTTCCACACTCCAAAGAGGTACAGGTCTGTGGGTTAATTGGCTTGGTATAATTGTAAATTGTCCTCAATGTGTGTGGGACAGTGTTAGTGTGCTGGTTGGCGCAGACCCGGTGGGCTGAAGGGCCTGTTTCTCCGTTGTATCTCCAAAACTAAAAGCTAAACTATTTTGAGGAAAATGTTGAATAACAACCAGGGGGAAAGGATTAAAATTAGAGCTCACAATAAAGTTTCAGAAGAGATTCACTCAAACATTAGGAAATTATTATCAGATATCAAAACTTCCACGAAATTCAAGTTTGCACTTTGTTCGTTTTTGTACCTTAAATTATATTAATATCAAGTAAGGAAAATACAGAGGGTGTCCCTTGAACCAACAGTAGCCCACACGTTGAGCACTTTTAATACAGTAATTAAAATATTTGGTTGTTGTGTCTGTTTGTGCCAGAGAACAATGGAGTTTTAAATAATAAATTCTCATACAGTCTTCTTTTGTGTCCATCATCTACGTTTCAAATGTTGGGCCAGCCTCTTGCACAGTGGACAGCCTTCTTGGTTGCCACAGCTAGATCTTCCAAGCAGCATTGTTCACCAGTACACCAGCAACTGAAAGTTGGCGTGCAGGTACAGCAGGCAATGAAGAAAGCTAATGGAATGTTGGCCTTCATAACAAGAGGATTTCAGTATAGGAGTAGAGAGGTTCTTCTGCAGTTGTATAGGGCTCTGGTGAGACCACATCCGGAGTATTGTGTACAGTTTTGGTCTCCTAATTTGAGGAAAGGCATCCATGTGATTGAGGCAGTGCAGCGTAGGTTCACGAGATTGATCACTGGGATGGCGGGACTGTCATATGAGGAAAGATTGAAAAGACTAGGCTTGTATTCACTGGAGTTTAGAAGGATGAGGTGGGGACTGGGCTTGTATTCACTGGAATTTAGAAGGATGAGGTGGGGATCTTATAGAAACATATACAATTATAAAAGGACTGGGCAAGCTAGATGCTGGAAAAATGTTCCCAATGTTGGGCGAGTCCAGAACCAGGGGCCACAGTCTTAGAATAAAGGGGAGGCCATTTAAGACTGAGGTGAGAAAAAAACGTTTTCACCCAGAGAGTTGTGAATTTGTGGAATTCCCTGCCACAGAGGGCAGTGGAGGCCAAGTCACTGGATGGATTTAAGAGAGAGTTAGATAGAGCTCTAGGGGCTAGTGGAATCAAGGGATATGGGGAGAAGGCAGGCACGGGTTATTGATTGGGGACGATCAGCCGTGATCACAATGAATGGCGGTGCTGGCTCGAAGGGCCGAAAGACCTCCTCCTGCACCTACTTTCTATGTTTCTATGTAAAACTAACCAGGTAGTTCAGACAGTCTTCTTCAATTTGGTGGACCTCGTGGTTGTGTTTCGATGATTTTCTCTGCTTCATTCCTTTAGATATCCCCATGCAGCTGAACAATTCATGCTTCGAATTCAATGGTCGGTGTGGCTACATTCTGAAGCATAAACTGCTGCGATGCCTGGACAAGAAGTTTGACCCTTTCACCGATGATCAGATAGATGTGATCGCACCAAGCACATTGTCCATTTTGGTAACGCTTGCATTTTATTCCACTTGAAGTGTTGTTACTTTCACTCATATTCCACTAGTGAGCGAAGGAACATTAAAGGGATTCCATCTTCAAACACCAGCTGTTTTAGATGCTGCATTTTCCTTGTAAGCTTCAGGATAAGGCTTAAGGCATTTAGAACTGAGATTCAAGATTCAAGATTCAATTTTAATTGTCATTGTCAGTGTACAGTACAGAGACAACGAAATGCATTTAGCATCTCCCTGGAAGAGCGACACAGCAAATGATTAGAATAAATAATAATAAGTGTCCGGGGGGGGGGGTGGGGGGTGATTGGCAGTCACCGAGGTACGTTGTTGAGTAGCGTGACAGCCGCCGGAAAGAAGCTGTTCCTGGACCTGCTGGTTCGGCAACGGAGAGACCTGTAGCGCCTCCCGGATGGTAGGAGGGTAAGCAGTCCATGGTTGGGGTGCGAGAGGTCCTTGGCGATGCTGAGTGCCCTCCGCAGACAACGCTTGCTTTGGACAGACTCAATGGAGGGGAGCGAGGAACCGGTGATGCGTTGGGCAATTTTCACCACCCTCTGCAATGCCTTCCGGTCGGAGACAGAGCAGTTGCCATACCAAACTGTGATGCAGATGAGGGGAAACATGTGGAGGAAGGAGCTGCAGATGCTGGTTAACACTGAAGATAGACACAAACGCTGGGGTAACTCAGTGGGACGGGCAGCACCTCTGGAGAGAAGGGATGGGTGTTTTATTTGGCCGACGGTTGGACAAACACAAGAGATGAAAAGATAAAAAGATAAAAGGAGAGCAGATTGAGTTCTCCAACCCAACTACAAACAGACGTATGTACATAAAAACAAGGAACTGCAGATGCTGGTTTACAAAACAGATTCTTGCTTAGCATGCATGTCAGGGTTTCTGGGAAGAAGGCAGGACGATTGGGTGACGAGGGATTGATAGATCAGCCATGATTGAATGGTGGAGGAGACTCGATGGGCTGAATGGCCTAAATCTGCTCCTATTACTTAGGAACATTGTTGATTTGTAGTCCTTAAAATAACAGTGGCCTTACACCATGTCAGGATGTATAGATTTTATTGGTCACAAGCAACGCAACTTTTCTCTTGAGAGTTCACTTTAAACTAACGGAATGCAGCAGACAAGCTAGCGGGCGTAGCTACAAATGCATGACTCATAACGTGAGCCGCTAATCTACAAACATTAATTTAACTATTGTTGCTTTGTGTTGCAGGTTAAATCAGGACAGTTTCTGTCGGATCGGAACTGTAAATTCTACGTTGAAGTGGAATTGTTTGGACTTCCAAATGACCCTCGGCAGAAGTTCAGGACCAAGTTGACCTGTGAGCAAAATTCCATCAACCCTCAGTGGAGGGACGAGGAACCGTTTGTCTTTGAAAAGGTACACAGTGCTGAAGTTTCCCTCCGCTGCTTCACTCCCAACCCCCTTGACCGGGGATTGCTCAAACCCAGCCCACTTGCTCAGCAGCCAGACCCCAGGTCCTGAACGGGACAAGCTCATGACTCCCAATCCCCACCCCAGCCCATTGGGCCCAACTGATTCCTGATTAGTACCGGTGTCAGGGGTCAAGGGGAGAAGGCAGGAGAATGGGGTTAGGAAGGAGAGGCAGATCAGCCATGATTGAATGGCGGAGTTGACTTAATGGGCTGAATGGCCTAATTCTGCTCCTATCACTTATGACCAGCTCTGCCAGTGAAACTGTGCAAGAACTCCCAGCTCCAATGGCTCACTGGAGCCCAGACCCCAATGCTCCTATGGGACATCCTCCACTCCATCCACAAGTAACCCTAGCTTTTTCTCTCTCTCTCTCTCTCCATCCCCTCCCCCTTCCCAGTTCTCCGACCAGTCTTCCCGTCTCCGACGACATTTGACCTCAGTTTGCTTTGTTGTTGCTGTCATCTCCCAACTAACAATAATCTATTCCACATATTCCTGGATCTCCATTCCCATTTGTCCTATCTTACACTTCCTTATCTATCTATCTCCCACTCCCCCGACATCAGTCTGAAGAAGGGTCTCGACCCGAAACGTCACCCATTCCTTCTCTACAAGGATGCTGCCTGTCCCGCTGAGCTACTCCAGCATTTTGTATCTGTCCACATTTTAACTGGTTGGATGGCAGGTGATGTCCACCTGTGAGCCAGGTTTGTGAGGCGCTCTGTCCTACCAGCTAACTATATGACCCTTGCTTTCCATCCCATGTGAGCCACCTCATTGGGCACGTGGACCGTCTTGCAATAATGTCATTGGACCCCAGTCCCCTTTGTAGAATGTAGAAGAGATAAGCCGGGCTAACCACACCATGTATCTACACTCTGCAATCGCTCGATTGTAATCATTGGTGCCGACTGGATAGCACGCAACTAAACCTTTGGCCACGGGAAGGTCACGGTGGCGCAGCGGTAGAGTTGCTGCCTTACAGCGAATGCAGCGCCGGAGACCCGGGTTCAATCCCGACTACGGGTGCTTGTCTGCATGGAGTTTGCACGTTCTCCCTGTGACCTGCGTGATCTCCGAGATCTTCGGTTTGCTCCCAGCCTCCAAAGACGTACAGGTTTGTAGGTTAATTGGCTTGGTATAAATGTTAAAAATTGTCCCTTGTTGTGTAGGATAGTGTTAATGTGAGGGGATCGCTGGTCGGCGCAGAAGGGTCTGTTTCCGCGCTGCATCTCTAAACTAAGCTAAACTAAACTAAACCCGTCTTCACCTCAACATCTAACTCCTACTCAACAGCTTTCTGTGATTAGGAATTTTGGAGAGTCATGATTCTCCGAGACGAGAATTTTGGTTTAGTTTAATTTAGCTTAGAGATACAGTGAGGAAACAGGCCCTTCGGCCCACCAGGTCCGTACCGACCAGCGATCCCCGCACACTCAGAATATCCTACACACACTAGGGACAATTTATAATTCCAGGGGTTGGACAGGCTAGATGCAGGAAGATTGTTCCCGATGTTGGGGAGGTCCAGGACAAGGGATCACAGCTTAAGGATAAGGGGGAAATCCTTTAGGACCGAGATGAGAAGGAATTTTTTCACACAGAGAGTGGTGAGTCTCTGGAACTCTCTGCCACAGAGGGTAGTTGAGGCCAGTTCATTGGCTATATTTAAGAGGGAGTTAGATGTGGCCCTTGTGACTAAGGGGATCAGAGGGTATGGAGAGAAGGCAGGTACGGGATACATAGAAACATAGAAATTAGGTGCAGGAGTAGGCCATTTGGCCCTTCGAGCCTGCACCGCCATTCAATATGATCATGGCTGATCATCCAACTCAGTATCCCATACCTGCCTTCTCTCCATACCCTCTGATCCTGATACTGAGTTGGATGATCAGCCATGATCATATTGAATGGCGGTGCAGGCTCGAAGGGCCGAATGGCCTACTCCTGCACCTAATTTCTATGTTTCCATAAACCCGTACGTCTGGAGTGTGGGAGGAAACCGGAGCAAACCCACGCAGGTCACGGGGAGAACGTACAAACTCCGTACAGACAGCACCTATAGTCAGAATCGAACCTGGGTCTCTGGCGCTGTAAGGGGCCTGTCCCACTTTCATGACCTAATTCACAACCTCTGCCGAGTTTGGCCTTGACTCATACTCATAGCATGGTCGTCACGAGGTCGTAGGTAGGTCGTAGCAGGTCGTAGATAGGCCGTAGGTACTCGTGGCATCAAGTAGGTCGGGGCGTTTTTTCAACATGACGAAAAATGTCCACGAGTGAAAAAAAGGTTGTGAATTAGGTCGTGAAAGTGGGACAGGCCCTTAAGGCAGCAACTCTACCGCTGCACCACCCAGCTTAAATGGGCAACTCTCTGAAGCTGTCCCCAAACATCCTGACAACATCCACCTTGTCAGCTTCCCTCAAATGTTTAACTTTCAGTAAAATAACCTCACATTGTAAACGCGGTCAGGAAGAAAACGGAAGCCCACGTCAGGTATAAGAAGGTGATATTAGACGGGGATCATGAGGAATGTACAAAGTGAGTAGGAAGGAACTCAAGATGCGGATTGGAAGGGCCAGAAGGGACCATGATATGTCATAGGCGAGTCGGATTATGGAAAATATCAACGCTTTTTATACGTACATTAAAATAAGAGGGTGACCAGGGAGAAGGTAGGACCGCTCAGAGATAAAGGATTTTATCCTTGGAGAATATAAGTGAGGTACTAAATGAGTATTTTGCGTCTGTATTCACAGAGGAGAAGGACTTTGAGGACAGTGAGATCAGTGTGGGGAATACAAATATGCCAGGGCAGTTTGAGATCGAACAGGAGGTGGTGCTGGGACTCTTGAAGATCACTGAGGTGGATAAGTGCCCAGGGCCTGATGGGATCTATCCCAGGTTATTGAGGGAGGAGATTGCGGGGACCTTGACGAGGATCTCTGTTTCTTCTCCAGTCACAGGCGAGGTCCCAGAGGACTGGAGAGTCAGCGGCCAATGTTGTTCCTTTGTTTAAGGAAGGAAGCAGAGAGAATCCTGGGAACAATAGCACATAGAGCCTCACTTCAGTGGTAGGGAAAAGGGCCCGTCCCACTTTCACAGCCTAATTCATGACCTTTTTCACTCGTGGACATTTTTCATCGTTGAGAAAACGCCCCAACCTACTTGATGCCATGAGTACCTACGACTAGCATCATGACCTCCCTACGACCTTGTGACGACCATGCTGCGAGTATGAGTCAAGGGCAAACTCGTCAGAGGTCGTGAAAGTGGGACAGGCCCTAAACTACTGGAGAGAATACTTTGAGTTAAGATTTACTCCCATTTGGAAGAGAATGGGCTAAATACGGATGGCCGGGATGACTTTGTACGTGGGGCATCGTGTCTCACTAACGTGATTGAGTTTTTTGAGGGGGTGACAAAGAAGATTGATGAAGGTGATTGATGAAGGAGGTGGATGTTGTGTCCATGGATTTTTGTAAGGCTTTTGATGAGGTCCCTCATGGTAGACTGATCCAGAAAATTACAATGTACGGGATTCACGATGACTTGGTCGTGTGGGTTCTTCGTGGAAGACAGAGGGTTGGGGATGCAAGCTAGAGATTCTGGCTGGATTGTCGTGACCGGTGCCGTTTTCTGCAAGGATTTGTGCTGGGACCATGGCTACTTGTGATGTATGTTTGCTGATGGCACTAAAATCGGAGGCGTTGCAGGCACTGAGGAAGGCTGTCAGAAGGTACAGCGGGACGACAGATCAGCTGCAGAAATGGTTGTTTACAGGACACCCACTCATTTACCCTGGGAACTGTGCAAACCTATGCATAAGATCCTAAACCCAAGCACAGATCTGCAGTTCCTTCTGCAGTTGGACCTCGTAGTGAGTGGCGTCAAGTTGGGAAAAGGGGAAGTACAACGGGATCTGGGGGTCCTTGTACATCAGTCTATAAAAGTAAGCATGCAGGTTCAGCAGGCAGTGAAGAAAGCGAATGGCATGTTGGCCTTTATAACAAGAGGAGTTGAATATAGGAGCAAAGAGGTCCTTCTGCAGTTGTACAGAGCCCTAGTGAGACCACACCTGGAGTATTGTGTGCAGTTTTGGTCCCCTAATTTGAGGAAGGACATTCTTGCTATTGAGGGAGTGCAGCGTAGGTTCACAAAGTTAAGTCCTGGGATGGCGGGACTGTGATATGTTGATTGAATGGAGCAGCTGGGCTTGTACATTCTGGAGTTTAGAAGGATGAGAGGGGATCTCATTGAAACATATAAGATTATTAAGGGTTTGGACACACTGGAGGCAGGAAACATGTTCCCAATTTTGGGGGAGTCCGGAACCAGGGGCCACAGTTTAAGAATAAGGAGTAAGCCAATTAGAACGGAGGTGAGGAAAAATGTTTTCACACAGAGGGTGGTGAGTCTGTGGAATTTTTCTGGGCGGGGGAGGCCAATTCTCTGGATACTTTCAATGAATGAATAGGTTTATTGGCCAAGTATTCACATACAAGGAATATGCCTTGGTGCTCCACCCGCAAGTGACAACATGACATACAGTGACAGTTAGGAATGACACATAAATCATTAAACATTAATAATAAAACATTAATTAAGAGAGAGCTAGATAGGGCTCTTAAAGATAGCGGAGTCAGGGGATATGGGGAGAAGGCAGGAACGGGGGTACTGATTGTGGATGATAAGCCATGATCACAGTCTCAAAGGGCTGAATGGCCTACTCCTGCACTTATTGTCCATTGTCAGATGAGAGCCAGTCTCATGAGTCATTAACTGCAGTCTCTGTACAAGTAAGTACATTAGGCCCAAGTCCCCATTTGAGCTATGGTTGACAAGTCAACCCTCTTGTGGGCCAGGATCATTAGACTCCAGCCGAAGAGATTCAAGATTTTGAAAGCCTAGACCTCAGTGACCTCCAGTAACCAGTGTATGAACTAGACTTTGGACTCCAGCCCATTATCCTCTGTGAGTTGGTTTGTCTTAACCCAGCCTTCATGCCATCCCACACGTTCTTCAGCAGCCCATTGTCCGTCGATCATGACCTCCTTACAGCAGGAGGCCAGGGCCATATTAACATGGCCACTCCCCAGGTCCACATCACATCACCCACCCAGGAACCTGGGTTCACTCCTAACGTCTGCACACACCTGCTTGTTGGCAGGTAAATTGTCCCCTGCAAAACTTTCCCCGGTGTGTCAGTGGGAAATTGGATCTGGGATGGACTTGCTGGGAATGTCAGACGAATATAGAACCGGTGGTGGTGAATCTGTGGAATTCTTTGCCACAGAAGACTGTGGAGGCCAAGTCAATGGATATTTTTACAGCAGAGATAGATGTATTTTCGATGAGTACGGGTGTCAGAGGTTATGGGGAGAGGGCAGGAGGATGGGGTTGGGAGGGAGAGATAGATCAGCCATGATTGAATGGCGGAGTAGACTTGATGGGGAGAATGGCCTAATTCTACTCCTATCCCATATGACCTTATGTAAGTGGGCAGTTAATGGTTGACGTCGACTCAGTAGGCTACAGGGTACTTTTCCATGCTATATGACTCTATGTGATCAGAATTTAGCCTTGGACCTCATGTAAGATGGCTCATTTGACTAGCCCCCCCCTCCCATCCACCCTCTCCAGCCCCTCCCCCCCCCTGCCCTCCGATTCCAATGCTGGCTGGGCTAGCTGGACCCCAACATCATCTGTGCCCAAGGAAACTGGCCATTCGGGACTTGTCTACCTGGACAGGTCCCAGATTATGTGGAGGGTCAGCTTAGGGAAACCCTCAGGCAGGACAACAAGTAAACATGGCTTTGGGCTGGTGCAGGGCAATCCAATCCATAACAGAGGCCACCATTCCTGGTACCACCAGACCTGCCACCCTGGCTTTGTTTCCTGGGTTCAGGCCGTTCACTGCCCCCCCCAGTCCCCTCCCCGCCACATAATTGGCTTCTGTTGCTAATCTCTGGGTGGATCTAGCTGTCTGTTTGGGAAATTCCGCTTCAGCTGCTGTCTAATCGGACTTCTTGCCTTGCAGATCCTAGTGCCGGAAATGGCTTTTGTACGGATCGTCACTTTTGAAGAAAGTGGAAAATTCATTGGACACAGGATTCTTCCAGTTACTGCCGTCCAAACAGGTACTCCAGGTGTAGATGCTATCCATCACTGAACTGATTTATCAATCACTCTCAAATTATATTCATATCATTGTAGAGCGATACAGCATGGAAACAGGCCCTTCGGCCCAACTTGCCCACACCGGCCAACATGTCCCAGTTACACTAGTCCCACCTGCATGCATTTGGCCCATATTCCTCCAAACCTGCCCTATCCATGTACCTGTCTAACTGTATCCCAACAGTTGGGATAGTCCCCGCCCCAACTAGTTGGGGTAGTCCCCGCCCCCTCTGGCAGTTTGTTCCATACGCAGACCGCCTTTGGTGTGTAAAATTATGTTCACATTCTCCTCACAAATACAGACCATACTTACATGCCTTTTGTCCTGTAATCCCATGAGCATTTTGAAACCCTAAGGTCACATTATATGGATCTTCCCTACAACCTCAGACAGCAAGCATAATATTCCTGGATCCCCGTGTTAATATGGTTATTCACAAATTCCTCCACATGTAATTGGGTAGCACAGTGGCGTAGCGGTAGAGCTACTGCCCTGTAGCTCCAGAGACCCAGGTTCGATCCTGACCACGGGTACTTGTCTGTATGGAGTTTGTAGCTTCTCCCCGTCACCCAAGTGGGGTTTCTCTGAGAGCTTCAGTTTCACATGAGGAATGATTGAAAAGACCAGGCTTGTATTCACTGGAGTTTAGAAGGATGAGGGGGGATCTTATAGAAACATATAAAATTACAAAAGGACTGGACAAGCTAGATGCAGGAAAAATGTTCCCAATGTTGGGTGAGTCCAGAACCAGGGGCCACAGTCTTAGAATAAAGGGGAGGTCAAACCTATTTTCTATGTTTCTATATTTCTACGTTCTCTCCAACACTCCAAAGATGTGCAGGTTTATAGGTTAATTGGCTTGGTGTAAGTGTAAGTTGTCCTGAGTGTGCGTGTAGGATAGTGTTAAAGCCCTGTCCCACTGTACGAGTTCATTCAAGAGCTCTCCCGGGTTTGCCCTGATTCGAACTCGGAGATTTACGGTAATGGCCGCTCGTCGGTACTCGGGGCTCTCCTGGACATTTTACAACGTGTTGAAAAATCTTCACGAGGAGTCTTCCAGAGCTTACCTGCCGTTAGCGAGTCTTCCCGAGGTTACCTGCCGTTAGCGTTACGAGCCACTAAGTGACATCCCTGAGCTCCAACATACCTGCTATGTACCTTCTATGTGCTTCCATGAGTCTGATTTTTTAAAAACTCGCAAGAGCACTTGAATGAACTCATACAGTGGGACAGGGCTTTTAGAGTGCGGGGATCGCTGGCCGGTGGGTCGAAAGGTCGTGTTTCCGCACTGTATCTCGGAACTGAACTAAATTAAAATTAATTTTAAACTAAACGTAACATTATTTACCTTTCACTGTCCTCCACTTGAACCGTACTGCTCAATCTCTCCCCTGCTGTACAATGTTCCTGAGTGTGATGTCCGTTGTCTCCACAGGCTATCACCATGTCGGGCTGCGCAATGAGACCAACCAGCTGCTCATCATGCCGACCCTGTTCGTTTATATCGAAGTGGGGGACTACATACCTCACACCTGGGCAGGTGAGGCGGATCATCGCACTGGCAGCTCACATTCACCGCACCTCCCACACTCTCTCGGTGTTACCACAACCGATGCCCCGCTCGCTCCACATTCAACCCGCACCCGCCCTGAGAGATCCACCCGGGTAATTAAAGCGTAAATGTGTCGGGGGCACTGATACCTTTCCTTAAGGGCTCTGTCCCACTTTCACGAGGTAATACACAAATCCTCCTGCCTAGTCCCCTTGATTCAAACCGGCAGAATGTTCGCAACGAGTGCGTAGGAGTCCGTAGCGGTTCGTTATGCCAGCCGTAGGCACCCGTGGCATTAGGTGAGTCGGGACGTTTTTACCAGTCTGGTAAAAAATGTCCAGTAAATGTCCATGTAGTGTTCTAGGAGGTCTTTGTAACTCTCCTTCATGCTCGAGAGTAGTCCCCGTGTACTCGAGGCCTCAGCTAGGTCGCGGGCGTATTTTTCAGCATGCGGAAAAATGCCCGCCAGTGATAAAAGGTCGCCATGGAAAAAATCGAGATATTTTCACTGGTAGGTTTAGTCAAAGTAGGTTGTAGTGGGTCATCATGTTAGTCGCAGGTAATCGAGGGTAGTCGAAGGTAGTCTTCATCATAGTTGAAGGGAGATTGAAGGAGGTCGTCTTCACTCTCCACTATTCGGTGTCCAATTTTCCTGAAGCGAGTCGAAGCTGGTCTTCAACATGGTCGAAGGAGGTTGAGGAAGGTCTTCTAAATTACATTTTTTTTCAAACTCTCCTAAACATAGAAACATAGAAACATAGAAAATAGGTGCAGGAGTAGGCCATTCGGCCCTTCGAGCCTGCACCGCCATTCAATGTGATCATGGCTGATCATCCAACTCAGTATCCCGTACCTGCCTTCTCTCCATACCCCCGATCCCTTTAGCCACAAGTGCCACATCTAACGCCCTCTTAAATATAGCCAATGAACTGGCCTCAACTACCTTCTGTGGCAGAGAATTCCAGAGACTCACCACTCTCTGTGTAAAGAATGTTTTCCTCATTTTGGTCCTAAAGGAATTCCCCCTTATCCTTAGACTGTGACCCCTTGTTCTGGACTCCCCCAACATCGGGAACAATCTTCCAGCATCTAGCTTGTCCAACCCCTTAAGAATTTTGTAAGTTTCCATAAGATCCCCCCTCAATCTCCTAAATTCCAGCGAGTACAAGCCGAGTCTATCCAATCTTTCCTCACATGAAAGTCCTGACATCCTAGGAATCAGTCTGGTGAATCGTCTCTGTACCCCCTCTATGGCAAGGATGTCTTTCCTCAGATTTGGAGACCAAAACTGTACGCAATACTCCAGGTGTGGCCTCACCAAAACCCTGTACAACTGCAGTAGAACCTCCCTGCTCCCATACTGAAATCCTTTTGCTATGAATGCTAACATACCATTTGCTTTCTTCACTGCCTGCTGCACCTGCATGCCTACTTTCAATGACTGGTGTACCATGACACCCAGGTCTCGTTGCATCTCCCCCTTTCCTAATCTGCCACCATTCAGATAATAACTCTTCTAAACTCGCCAATTATGTTGCCGCAGTGGGAACAGCCCTTTAAACCTTACTGTGCATGATGTACTTGGTGTGTCTGAACCTGGGGGGTGTGATACTCCATATCAAATGGGTGTGATCGGTCCAAGGGAGTGTTTGGGAAGATATCAGGGATCTCTACCAGGGATCCTCAAAATGCAGAGCACCTCGGACGATACAGCTCACTCCCCTCCATGACACACTGGTCAACCTACCTTGAGCAACAGACTGGTTCCACCAAGATGCAGCACAGAACGCCACAGGACTCCTCTCCCCTCCCCCCAACCTTTGCAAATCCCCAATCCTTTCCGCTTATCACTTTAATTTCATGTTTCGTGTAGTTTGCGTTTTATGACTGTTGACAGGCCAATTTAGTCTAAATACAATTCCATCGTATCTTATCGTTTATTCCACATCTAATGTGATTCTAGTGTTCAGCAAGTGCTTAACAGATATTCCAAAGGACATTTAACTGTATCTAATGTGATATATCTCCAAGGAAGAACATGCCAATCCACAGGGAGGGAAGTTGACACTGTGTTCCATATCTCCTTTAGGACTATATGATGGGAGAACATACAGGGAGCTTCAATCCGTATCTCTGCTGCATTCCCCATCTCCTCTGGGGGTTCTTGATGGAGCCTTACGGAGGAAGCTTTACTTTGATTCAAACTTACAGGTGTTTTTCAGGAATGTAGCAAGTAGGGTGAACCAAAGATGGGGATTCAGCAAATCTATCTCCTCCCCTCGCTGGAGTTTAGAAAGATGAGCGGGGGACCTCATTGAAACTCACAGAATAGCGAAAGGCCTGGATAGAGTGGATGTGGAGAGGATGTTTCCACTAGTGGGAGAGTCTGGGACCAGAGGCCACAGCCTCAGAATTAAAGGACGTTCCTTTAGGAAGGAGATGAGGAGGAGTTTCTTGACAGAGGGTGGTGAATCTGTGGAATTCTTTGCCACAGAAGGCTGTGTGAGGCCTAGTCAGTGGATGTTTTTAAGGCAGAGATAGATTTTGATTCGTACGGGTGTCAGGAGTTATGGGGAGAAGGCAGGAGAATGGGGTTAGGAGGGAAAGATAGATTGGCCAAGATTGAATGGCAAAAATAGGAAAACCGACTACTATCTAAATGGTGGCCGATTAGGAAAAGGGGAGATGCAGCGCGACCTGGGTGTCATGGTACACCAGTCATTGAAAGTAGGCATGCAGGTGCAGCAGGCAGTGAAGAAAGCCAATGGTATGTTAGCTTTCATAGCAAAAGGATTTGAGCATAGGAGCAGGGAGGTTCTACTTCAGTTGTATAGGGTCTTGGTGAGGCCACACCTGGAGTATTGCGTACAGTTCTGGTCTCCAAATCTGAGGAAGGACATTATTGCCATAGAGGGAGTGCAGCGAAGGTTCACCAGACTGATTCCTGGGATGTCAGGACTGTCTTATGAACAAAGACTGCATAGACTCGGTTTATACTCTCTAGAATTTAGGAGATTGAGAGGGGATCTTATAGAAACTTACAAGATTCTTAAGGGGTTGGACAGGCTAGATGCAGGAAGATTGTTCCCGATGTTGGGGAGGTCCAGGACAAGGGGTCACAGCTTAAGGATAAGGGGGAAATCCTTTAGGACCGAGATGAGAAGGAATTTTTTCACACAGAGAGTGGTGGGTCTCTGGAACTCTCTGCCACAGAGGGTAGTTGAGGCCAGTTCATTGGCTATATTTAAGAGGGAGTTAGATGTGGCCCTTGTGGCTAAGGGGATCAGAGGGTATGGAGAGAAGGCAGGTACGGGATACTGAGTTGGATGATCAGCCATGATCATATTGAATGGCGGTGCAGGCTCGAAGGGCCGAATGGCCTACTCCTGCACCTAATTTCTATGTTTCCATGTTTCTATGAATGGCGGAGTTGACAATGGATTAATTCTGCTCCTATCACCTATGACCTTATGACCTTATGCTTCACTCTTTGCTATTCCTTCGCTCCATAGATGCTGCCTCACCCGCTGAGTTTCTCCAGCATTTTTGTCCACCTTTGACCTTATGACCTTATTTCCAAATGCTTTCGATAAGGAGCCACATGAGGGTCACTGCAAAATGTGCTTTGGGAGTATTAATTTGTATTATTCGTATTAACAAAGGGTTGTATCACTGCGCAGAGGCCAGAATCAGCATTAAATACGTAATTTCCACCTGTAACTAGAGAGGTTACTTGGGAATTAATGTGGACGTTTCCACGATTTATAGTCCAGTTCACGAGGAGTTGCAGCTGAATGGACTTTCTGCAGGTGTCACCTTCAGGGGATTCCCCCCCCCCCCCCCCCCAACTTCCAACATCCTGCAGGAGGGGCATTCCACGATCCCGCTGGCTCTCGACTACATCGAGATCTTGGAAGAAGTACACACAGAAAACCTGAACTGTACCTGAACCTGTTCTCGCCCTTTGCTCAACCCCACCGATGAAGCCTCTTGGAGCCAAAACCGCAGCACCGCATTCACCTTCAGACACCACGTCAACCTCCACATGGCCTGTCTCTCCCAACACGGTGGGTCCCAACAGGGGGCCATGCTAAACCTTGCCTTCCTTGTGTTGGCCATCGTGCCTCTTGTTGAGCCTGCTTTGTATATGTGTGGGGGAAGGAACTGCAGATGCTGGCTTCAATCGAAGATAGGCACAAAAATGCTGGAGTAACTGCACGGGCGGCACGGTGGCGCAGCGGTAGAGTTGCTCACTTACCGCGAACGCAGCGCCGGAGACCCGGGTTCGACCCCGACTATGGAGTTTCTCCCCGTGACCTGCGTGGGTTTTCTCCCAGATCTCCGGTTTCAACTCACACTCCAAAGGCGTACGGGGTTGCAGGTTAATTGGCTTGGTTTAATTGTAAATTGTCCCTAGTATGTGTCAGTGTGCAGGGATCGCTGGTCGGCATGGGCTCGGTGGGCCGAAGGGCCTTTTTCCGCACTGGACCTCTAAACTACACGAAACTTGAGCATGCCCTGGTTGGATGTGTTGGGGCTGCATGATGGGAACGTTAAACTGAACCCAACTAATGCCACCCGTGCCATGAGGTTTTTGGGCTCCTTATCCCTTTGGATGGAAATAAGCCAGCGATCTGCAGATGATTTGGGAGCCATCGGATAAAAGGATGTCGTATTTTGGAAGAGGCAGCGCAGTAGTGCCTTTTCACACTCCTGTTCCTTTCCGCGTGATTATGAGTTTGAACACTCGACACTGTGTCTTTGCAGATCTAAACAAGGCGTTGGCTGACCCAATAAACTTTATCCGTTCGATGAGCGCCCAACTGGAGCAGGGTTCGTATGCTGAGGAGGTAATGAGCAGCAGGGCAGAGAGATGGAAGGGGTTGAGTGTGTTGGCTGTGTGTCTTTGGGGAAAAATGAGATTTGTAAATGTATGGGAGTGAGTGGGGTTGAGTGTGGATGGGTATCTGGGGGAGGGGGGGTTGAGAAAAGTGCTTGTGATTTATTATTTCATACATTATTGTGCTGAGAATGTGGGAAAGGTGATGCAACAAGTCATAATATCTACTTCATCTTCTACACTGCAAGCCTCCTTAACGCCATCAGGTAAGTAATTGCTAGACCATTTAATTCAACGTTTCTCAACCTTCTTACCCTTGAAACAATTTTCGTCTCAGGGAAACCCTACGTAAAAATTCTTATACATCTTTAGTAATCTCTTTCTTTCTCTTTCATAAACTTGAAGTTCATAAGGCAAACATAATATATTCTTCTGGAAGCACAGTCAGGACTGACGGAGACCGTGCGTGCGTCTGTACTCGAGTAATACACAAATCCGTCACATACAGCTCCTGTCCACTGTCCACTAAAGGCCGTTTCACACTGTAGGTATGTTACAAAATGTACTTTTAGCGGTGCTGCAGTTCTGCCACTGGCCGTGTGCCCGACTTTAGCACCTTTAAGGGGGGGGGGGGGTTAAAATGCGGTTTTCCCCTTGCCATCCGGAGCTTTCTGTTGTCGGAGTGCGATCTATTTCTGGAGATGCGTTCCGACTGCCGGTAAGTCCGTTTGTTTTATAAATAGCCCGACTACTTCATCACTGCAGTAAAATAAAAATTAGCTCCTAATGCCGTGAACGCCGACAACGGGGACGGATTTTACGTAGGGGACAGGTAAGTGAAAGCTGTTTATTTATACATATAAACTTGCTTTTTTAGGGGACTTTAATCAATATTTCGTGTTGCGAAACGGTGATTTATTCCCCATATGAACCGGCAGAAAATTTCCTGCCGATATTGGGTTTAAATTCACCGCAAACGCAACGTTCCAATACATCGCGTTCCAGACAATCTCACTCGCAAGCTGTTTAAAATGCCCATTAATTTACAGGCATTAAACACTGAATTCCTTCAATTTGGCCTATAAATTAATGACAATTAGATTTAAAAATCATGTTATATTGTGAATTATTGTGTGACTGTTAATTGGACATTTAGGCTTTAATTTTTTTTAAATTTTTTTCTTAAGAAATGGATAGATGTTTAGATCTAGTAATTGAATTTTGTAATTGGCTACAATTGGGTAACTAACTAATTATATGCTTTAATTTCAGGTCAGATTGTTTCATATTTGTTTCAGAATACTTCAATCTATAATAACTGAAAATGTCTTTAAGTTCTCTTAATTTTTAAGGAAGTTATGGGCTTTTGACTGTCCCAGATCACAGCTTTTGTGTTAAGTCAATGGAAAAGCAATAGGGAACAAGATGCTAATTTCCGAGTATGAAAATGGCCATAACTTTTTTAATACTGAAGATATGAAAGTGAATTAGGTGTCAAATTAAACTTATTTTTATGCTTTATCTGATGGGATAAATTGCAGATTTTTTAAATCTAAAAGTTTTATAACATTGCTACACACTGGCGCAGTATAGACGTCGGTAAATATGACGCCGCTAAATATGCTAAATAGACGTCGTTAAATATGCCGTACTTGTATAATAAAACTGAATATGAAATTAAACACAAAAATGACAAAAAAAATGCGTTTACATATGATTAACCTATTTATCACTATTCCTCTCTGAACCCCCAGCGTCTCGCGGAACCCTAGCGTTCTGGGGATCCCCCGTTGAGAAACGCTGGCTTGATCGCCCAGTATTGGTATTGCCTAATTATTGTCATGTGTACCGAGATACAGTGAGCAGCGTTGTTTGCATGCTCTCTGGTCAAATCATACCACACTTAGAAACATAGAAACATAGAAATTAGGTGCAGGAGTAGGCCATTCGGCCCTTCGAGCCTGCACCACCATTCAATATGATCATGGCTGATCATCCAACTCAGTATCCCGTACCTGCCTTCTCTCCATACCCTCTGATCCCCTTAGCTACAAGGGCCACATCTAACTCCCTCTTAAATATAGCCAATGAACTGGTCTCAACTACCCTCTGTGGCAGAGAGTTCCAGAGACCCACCACTCTCTGTGTGAAAAAAGTCCTTCTCATCTCGGTCCTAAAGGATTTCCCCCTTATCCTTAAGCTGTGACCCCTTGTCCTGGACCTCCCCAACATCGGGAACAATCTTCCTGCATCTAGCCTGTCCAACCCCTTAAGAATCTTGTAAGTTTCTATAAGATCCCCTCTCAATCTCCTAAATTCTAGAGAGTATAAACCGAGTCTATGCAGTCTTTGTTCATAAGACAGTCCTGACATCCCAGGAATCAGTCTGGTGAACCTTCGCTGCACTCCCTCTATGGCAATAATGTCCTTCCTCAGATTTGGAGACCAGAACTGTACGCAATACTCCAGGTGTGGTCTCACCAACGCCCTTCGGCCCACCGAGCGCACTCGGCCTGTTCACTCACAGTTCTATGTTATCCCACCTTACACACTCCCTACACACTAGGGGCAATATACAAAGGCCAATTAACCAACAATAGTGAATAGTGAATAGTGAAAGGCTTGGATAGAGTGGATGTGGAGAGAGTGTTTCCGCTAGTGGGGGAGACCAGGACTAGAGGTCTTAGCCTCAGAATTAAAGCACGTTCCTTTCGGAAGGAGATGAGGAGGAATTTATTCAGCCAGAGGGTGGTGATTCTTTGCCACAGAAGGCTGTGAAGGCCATGCCAATGGATATTTTTAAGGCGGAGATGGATGGATTTGTGATTAGCGCGGGTGTCAAGGGTTGTGGGTAGAAGGCAGGAGAATGGGGTTAGGGGGGAGAGATCGATCAGCCATGATTGACCTAATTCTGCTCCTATCATTTATGACCTTATGACATCTTTGAGATGTGGGAGGAAACTGGAACACCGAATGAAAATCCACAGGGAGAAGGTGCAAAGTCCATACAGACAGCACCTGAGGTCTCTAGCGCTGTGAGGCAGCAGCTCGACCAATGCCGCCACCGTGTGGCCCTTCAGCGTTTACGGTTACAGACAGAGTCCAGATAAAAATGGGTGCAAGACCTGCAATGACGTAGGTTGGGAGATCGGGACTGCCCCACAGCTCATGGATAGACTGCTCGGCAGTCGAACAATGCTGTGCTGGAAGCTGTTAGTGAATTTGGTGATACGTGCTTTCAGGATTTCGTATCCTCTGCTGGATGGGAGAGGGGAGGAGAGGGAATGCCCGGGGTGTAATTCTTAAGGGGTTGGACAGGCGAGATGCAGGAAGATTGTTCCCGATGTTGGGGAGGTCCAGAACAAGGGATCACAGTTTAAGGATAAGGGGAAATCTTTAAGGACCGAGATGAGAAAACATTTTTCGCACAGAGAGTGGTGAATCTGTGGAATTCTCTGCCACAAAAAGTAGTTGAGGCCAGTTCATTGGCTTTATTTAAGAGGGAGTTAGATGTGGCCCTTGTGGCTAAAGGGATCAGAGGGTATGTAGAGAAGGCAGGTACGGGATACAGAGTTGGATGATCAGCCATGATCATATTGAATGGAGAGGAAAAGACTTCAAAAAGTAGTAAACACTGCCCAGGCCATCATCGGCTCTGACCTCCCTTCCATCGAGGGGATTTATCACAGTCGCTGCCTCAAAAAGGCTGGCAGCATCATCAAGGACCCACACCACCCTGGCCACACACTCATCTCCCTGCTACCTTCAGGTAGAAGGTACAGGAGCCTGAAGACTGCAACAACCCGGTTTAGGAATAGCTACTTCCCCACAGCCATCAGGCTATTAAACCTGGCTCGGAACTCTCAACATTAATATCCCTCCATCTGTTATTTGCACTTTATTAATTTATTAATTCATGGGTGTATTTATGTATAGAATTGTAGTCAATGCCTTCTATGTTCTGTTGTGCTAAGTAAAGAAAGATTTTCATTGTCCTGTCACGGACACATGACAATAAATTCTTTTGACTTTGACTTTGACTTTGAATGGCGGTGCAGGCTCGAAGGGCCGAATGGCCTACTCCTGCACCTAGTTTCTATGTTTCTATGTGTAAACGGTCCTTGAGTATGTTGACTGCTTTCCCCAAGGCAGCATGAAGCGGAGTTGGAGTCAATGATGGGGGAGTCTGGTCTGGCTGATGGACTGGGCTACGTCCATACCTCTGCTATATATATTGCGGTCTTGGCAGAGCTATTACCAAACCAGGCTGTGATGCACCACAACGGGATGCTGCCTTATAGAATACTATCGACTTAAATGTAAAGTGTCTTTTAGAGCGTGATGATAACACTTTGCTTGTGTTTGCTGTAGGTTGATGCTGGCACTCACTCACTGATACATTGGAATGACACTGACGGGCCTCTACTTTGTACATTGCTTGCAGGTTGTCTCTGAGGATAAAGTACAGATACAACAGAGCGGCAACGAGGCATCGAACTCCAGTGAAGCATGCGGTAAATCATTGCTTTTAAATACATGGTGGAGGAAGGGACTGCTGATGCTGGTTTAAACCGAAGATAGACACAAAAAGCTGGAGTCACACAGCGGGACAGGCAGCATCCCTTGAGAGAAGGAATGGGTGACGTTTCAGTTTGAGACCCTTCTTCAGAGTCCTTCAGACTCGACCTGAAACGTCACCCATTTCACACAAAGGGTGGTGGGTGTATGGAACGAGCTGCCAGGGGAGGTAGTTGAGGCTGGGACTATCACATCATTTAAGACACAATTGGACAGGTACACCAGAGGAGGTCGTTGAGGCTGGGACTATCCCATCATTTAAGAAACAATTGGACAGGTACATGGATAGGACAGGTTTGGAGGGGTATGGGCTGAACACAGGCAGGTGGGACTAGTGGAGCTGGGACATGTTGGCCGGTGTGGGCAAGTTGGGCCGAAAGGACCTGTTTCCATGCTGTATCGCTCTATGACTATGACAATGTAAGTGAGGCACATAATTTTCATGGTGCATTGGGCAACCTTTGGCTGACCAACAGTGTTTTACATTCGGAGATTTAGTTGACGTGATCAGATAGAAAGCTCATCAAATTATGCATTGCATCGTCTGACAGCAATAAAAAAATATGATTAGATCTGATATGATATGATTGGTGTACAATTTTGGTCGCCCAATTATAGGAAGGATGTCAACAAAATAGAGAGGGTACAGAGGAGATTTACTAGAATGTTGCCTGGGTTTCAACAGCTAAGTTACAGAGATAGGTTGAATAAGTTAGGCCTTCATTCTCTGGAGCGCAGAAGGTTAAGGGGTGACTTGATAGAGGTCTTTAAAATGATGAGAGGGATAGACAGAGTTGATGTGGACAAGCTTTTCCCTATGAGAATAGGGAAGATTCAAACAAGAGGACATGACTTTAGAATTAAGGGACAGAGGTTTAGGGGTAACATGAGGGGGAACTTCTTTACTCAGAGAGTGGTAGCGGTGTGGAATGAGCTTCCAGTGGAAGTGGTGGCGGCAGGTTCGTTGGTATCATTTAAAAATAAATTGGATAGGCATATGGATGAGAAGGGTATGGAGGGTTATGGTATGAGTGCAGGCAGGTGGGACTAAGGGAAAAAAGTTGTTCGGCATGGACTTGAAGGGCCGAGATGGCCTGTTTCCGTGCTGTAATTGTTATACGGTTATATGGTTATTAGATAATTGGCTTTAAATGCTGATTGAGGGTTAAAGGTTGGTGCAGACATCAGGGAAGACTTTGCTGGTCTACCTAGAACAATACTGCAGTGTATTTTGTGTAACACCTCAAAGTACAAGTAAGATCTCAGTCAGATTGTTTGAAAGATACAGCGTGGAAACAGACCCTTGGGCGAACAAGACCCTCCGGCGACCTGTTCCCGCTAGTTCCGTCCGCGTTATCCTACTATCTCATCCACTCCGGTCTCACCCGGGGCAATTTACACAGAGGGCCAATTAACCTACAAACCCGCACGTCGTTTGAGATGTGGGAGGAAGCCGGAGCACCCAGAGGAAACCCACACCATCACAGGGAGAACGTGCAAACTCCACACAGACAGCACTCTAGGTTAGGATCAAACCCAGGTCTCTGACGCTGTGAGGCAGCGAGTCTACCCGCTGTGCTGGTGATTAAGGGCCTATCCCACCAGCATGCAACTCTATGCGATGAGCGCGACCTAACGTGGTCGCTTGAGCCGTCCGGCGTCGCGGGGCCGGTCCCACTTCGATAGCCGGAGCCGTGCGGAATTGTGCGGAGTTCGTCCCGAGTTCGTCCCGACACCGCGTGGGGCTCAGAAAAACCGACTATCTCCAAAAATCCCGCGCGGCAACGGCTTGTCGGCTCGCAGTCGCCTCGACATTTACACACCACCCGGACATCGTGCCTCCGTCAACCTATTTGTAAGTGCCTCCATGACCCTCTATGTGTGTGGCTCCGTGGCCCTGTGTGTGTGTGTGTGCCTCTGTGCCCCTCTCTGTGTGCCTCTCTAAGTCCTGGCGAACTTACCTTGGACTTGCTCCAAGTTCGCCTCACTTTGCACCACGTTGCGCCACTCACCCAACCTCCGCGCGGCCCTCGCTGCCGGTTTAGTTGTGCTTGCCGCATGCAGGCGCGTGCTGGTGGGAACGGCCCTGTACAGGGGATCACCCGACCTCCGCGCGGCCCCCGCTGCCGGTTTGATCGCGTTCATCGCATAGAGTTGCATGCTGGTGGGACAGGCCCTTAACTTCTAATAAGAGCACTGCTGAGTTCAGCATTGGCTGAGAACTGTATTAGTACTTCAGTGCCATGATTACTACAGTGGGACTTGAACACACTGTGTCCACGTCTTATGTCAGTAATGCTCCCCAATGAACCTCTATTGCGGGGAATGGAAGGGCATTAATGCGGATGAGAGTAATGTATCTTGTGCCGTGTTTGGCACAGACATTGTGTGCCAAAGGGCTTGTCCAGTGCTGTACTAGGTTCCTTGCAACTTGTACTTCCTGGGGAGTTCTCTGACAGAGGAAGGTGAGAACAGCAACCTTCAGGTAAAGCCAGGTGATACGCCAGAGAGAAGGATTTGAGGAAGTGAACAAGGAGAGGTGTGGTGTAGGAAGGAACTGCAGATGCTGGTTCACACCGAAGATAGACACAAAATGCTGGAGTAACTCAGCGGGACAGGCAGCATCTCTGGAGAGAAGGAATGGGTGACGTTTCGGGGCAAGTTGTGAAGAAGGGTCTCGACCCAAAACGCCAGCCGTTCCTTCTATGGAGAGCTGGTGGATGTGTGAGTGGTGACAGTTGCACTCAGATAAAACAGAACAGGCTTGAAGGGCCGAAGGGCCTCCTCCTGCACCTGTTTTCTATGTTTCTATAACTTCCTCTTGGTGGATGAAGGGATGGTAAATACTCTGTCCAGATGGGGAGCGGAAAAGACATTCGTTGCTGGGACTGAGACCAAAATAACCAGATGCTATTTTCTTCCAGATCCCTACAACCCTACCTGCTCGGACCTTGAGCAATCTTCCAAGGATGCCGTCGGTGAGTTGACTGGCATGATTCTTGTGCCTTTGGCAGGGTATGAAGGGTGTGTTCACAGGGGAACGTCGAAGTGCGGGATTCCTGAACGTCGAACGATTCAGATCCAGGATAGTTTGCCGTCATATACGGCAGGGTGCAATGAAATTCCTCGTTGACATGAAGCGCACAGTGTGAGCAATGCACATACGGCATTGATAAGTACAACGGCACAATGATGAGTGCAAAGTTAACGCAATCCAAGAGGCGTTTCATGTAAAATGTCACCACTCTCCAGCTGCGGTGGTGGGCGTATGGAACAAGCTGCCGGAGGAAGTGGTTGAGGCAACGTTTAAGATACAGTTAGACAGGTACATGGATAGGACAGCTTTGGAGTGATCTGGGCCAAGCGCAGGCTTGGACATTGTTGGCCAGTGTGGGTAAGCTACTAGTGTAGCTGGGACACTGTTGGCCAGTGTGGGTACGTACGTTGGGCCAATGGGCCTGTTTCCACACTGTATCCCTCTCAATGTTGATGGTCCACAGCAGCCTAACCCTCACGATACAGGAGCATGAGGTGAGGCGCACGCTGCGAGCCATCAATCCAAGGAATGCTACTGGACCCGACGGCGTCTCTGGACGCGTGCTGAAGGACTGTGCAGACCAGCTGGCTGGAGTCTTCACGAGGATTTTTAACCAGTCTCTGGCTCAGTCAACTGTCCCACCCTGTCTGAAGTCTGCAACCATAGTCCCCTTGCCCAAAAAACCCCACCTTTCCAGCCTCAACGACTACCGGCCAGTCGCACTCACACCAGTGGTGATGAAGTGCTTTGAAAAACTGGTCTGGGGTCATATCACATCGCTCCTGCCCCGAAGCTTTGACCCCCACCAGTTTGCGTACAGAGCGAATAGATCTACAGAGGACGCTGTAGCCACAGCTCTCCATGCTGCACTGTCCCACCGGGAGCAGCGGGGAAGCTATGTGCGAATGCTCTTTGTGAGCTTAACAGCTCTGCTTTTAATACTATCCTTCCCCACAAACTGGGGGACAAACTGGGGGACTTGGGACTTCCACACTCCACCTGCATGTGGTTAAATAGCTTCCTGTCGGGCCGCAGCCAGAGAGTCAGAATGGGCCATCACACATCCACGGCCCTCAGCCTCAGTACTGGCTCTCCACAGGGCTGCGTGCTGAGCCCCCTGCTCTACACCATCTACACACATGACTGCACCTCCGCCCACCACAGCAACACCATTGTCAAATTTGCGGATGACACTACGGTGGTGGGGCTCATCTCCGGGGGGGACGAGTACGCCTATCGGGATGAGGTGGAGCAGCTGACAGTGTGGTGTGGAGAAAATAACCTGCTCCTGAACACCTGAAAGACCAAGGAGATAATAATAGACTTCAGGAAGAACAAAACGGAAATGGTACCACTAATCATCAGAGGGCACTGTGTGGAGAGGGTGGCGGATTTCCGCTTCCTGAGAATCCATATTGAGGAGGACCTGACGTGGAGCGTGAACACCTCTGTGCTGCTGAAAAAGGTCCAGCAGAGACTGCACTTCCTGAGGGTGCTCAGGACATCACACAGAGACTGCTGCTGTCCTTTTATCGGTGCTCCATTGAGAGCATCCTAACATACTGTGTATGCGTGTGGTACACCAGCTGCACAGCGGCTCGGAGGAAAGCACTCCAGAGGGCCATTGACAACATTGGCCCAGAGGATTGTCGGCTGCCCTCTCCTTACCTTGGAGGACTTACACAGTTCCCGCTGCATCAAAAAATCCCAGAATATTATAAAGGACATTTCCCACCCCGGACACTCCCTGTTTGAACTGTTGCCGTCAGGCAGACGGTACAGATCTACAAGGACAAGGACAAACAGACTCAAAAACAGTTTTTACCCCACTGCGATATTGGCACTAAATGTAGCCGCCGAGGAACGCGGGGACTAAGGGACTGTGGTTGGTACACTGTGAAATCGACAGAAGGATGTAGGGTTGGGTGTTTATGCGTGCTACTTTCATATTTCATATTTATTTTAGTTGTTTATCTTTTTCAATATTTTACCTTGTATGTATCGTTAGCTTTTATGTTTGAATGTTGCACTGACTGGCTGACATTTTTAAATTTTGTTGTACATGGTTCATGTTACTATGACAATAAAGAAAATATTCTATTCTACTATTCTAAATGTTTGGCAGGTTGACTGTGCTCCAGGTGTGCCACACCTGGAGCACAAGCTGTACTTTAGGCTCTGCACCTCTTGCCTTATTTAAACCTACCGAGTTTCCCAGAAAGATACCAATATGGTTCAACAAAAGATGCTGCCAAATTGAAGGCCCAGAGGCCTATTAGATTTCAGCCTGGAAGCTTGTTAAAGCCAGAAAGGCCGGAGAAACTCAGCGGGTGTGGCAGCATCTATGGAGCGAAGGAAATAGGCAACGTTTCTGGTCCAAACCCTTCTTCAGACTGATGTGAGGGGGGTGGGGGCGGGAGGAAGAAAGGAAGAGGTGGAGCATTGAGTAGGAGGGAAGGGGGAATTACAGAGGGTGGGCAGTGAGAGAGGTATTTCAGGATTACTTTTGATTCATTCACGCGGTTGATGAGTCGGGATATGAGCAGGTCCTGGCTCACAGCTATGCTCTCATTCTGGAGCAACGGGTGACGTTTCAGACTGAAGAAGAGTCTGGACCCGAAACATCAGCCGTTCCTTCTCTCCAGAGATGCTGCCGGTCCCGCTGAGTTACCCCTGCATTTTGTGTCCATCTTCAAATGACGTCACGCGAATACCAGACGGCCGTGCGGACGCACGATGAAGCACGTGATCGTCACGTGACCCTCCCGCGTCAGTCACTACCGGCCTGTTGCGTAAATGACGGCCAAGTGGGACAGGCCCTTACAATATAAAGTGAAACCGCACCTAAAATATTATGAACCATTCTGGTCACCCTACCCAGACGGATATCTGATTGAATGCAACAAAGGTTCACCAGACTGAAATCTGGGATGAGGGCATGTTTTCGTAGAAATTTGGTTACTGTGCCTTTTGGAAGCTGATGTGCAACTCATTGAAATGATCTTTCTGCATCCAATTATAGAACCGTTGACCACTTCTGAGCTGAAGACACAGAAAGCGTTCATTAAAATGCAGAGGAAACACGAGAAAGAACTGAAGGAACTGGAGAAGAAGTTTCAGAAGAAGAGGAATGGGGTGATGCAGAAATATTCCGGCATTTTACCAGAGCAATGCAAGGGGAAACAAACGTTTAACAAATCTTTCAAGAAGAAAAGGTAAATATGACATTTGACGAAGGAGAACGCAGATTCCACTAGAGCTCAACGCGAGCTGATGAGAACAGGAGAAGAAACAACACTAAGTCCGCCAACAATAAGACTCCGCGAAAGTCACAAAATGCTGGAGTAACTCAGTGCGACAGGCAGCATCTCTGGAGAGAAGGAATGGCTGGCGTTTTCGGTCCAGACCCCTCTTCAGACTCAAACAAGAAAGTTTGAGACTATTATCTAAATGGAGGCCGATTAGGAAAAGGGGAGATGCAGCGCGACCTGGGTGTCATGGTACACCAGTCATTGAAAGTAGGCATGCAGGTGCAGCAGGCAGTGAAGAAAGCCAATGGTATGTTAGCTTTCATAGCAAAAGGATTTGAGTATAGGAGCAGGGAGGTTCTACTTCAGTTGTATAGGGTCTTGGTGAGGCCACACCTGGAGTATTGCGTACAGTTCTGGTCTCCAAATCTGAGGAAGGACATTATTGCCATAGAGGGAGTGCAGCGAAGGTTCACCAGACTGATTCCTGGGATGACAGGACTGTCTTATGAACAAAGACTGCATAGACTCGGTTTATACTCTCTAGAATTTAGGAGATTGAGAGGGGATCTTATAGAAACTTACAAGATTCTTAAGGGGTTGGACAGGCTAGATGTAGGAAGATTGTTCCCGATGTTGGGGAGGTCCAGGACAAGGGGTACACAAAAAGCTGGAGAAACTCAGCGGGTGCAGCAGCATCTAAGGAGCGAAGGAGATAGGCGACGTTTCGGGTCGAGACCCTTCTTCAGACTGCCTGCGCCAGGACAAGGGGTCACAGCTTAAGGATAAGGGGGAAATCCTTTAGGACCGAGATGAGAAGGAATTTTTTCACACAGAGAGTGGTGGGTCTCTGGAACTCTCTGCCACAGAGGGTAGTTGAGGCCAATTCATTGGCTATATTTAAGAGGGAGTTAGATGTGGCCCTTGTGGCTAAGGGGATCAGAGGGTATGGAGAGAAGGCAGGTACGGGATACTGAGTTGGATGATCAGCCATGATCACATTGAATGGCGGTGCAGGCTCGAAGGGCCGAATGGCCTACTCCTGCACCTAATTTCTATGTTTCTATGTTTCTAGAAGGGTCTCGACCTGAAACATCACCCATTCTTCCTCTTCAGTGATGCTGTCTGTCCCGCTGAGTTGCTCCAGCAATTTGTCTATTTTTGGAGTATAATGTGTGGCATCTTCCTACACATTAAGACTCCAAGTTTTGGTCTGGAGCCATGTGATTTGTAAAATGTCGCAAAGCTTCTCCCATTTTTAGCATGGACATCTTGCTGCTACATGGATGGGCCAATTATGCATTGTGCCCTCATGGTCTGCTTGCTCCTCCTGGGCCTCCACCTGCTTAACCTCCTTGACTTCGAACCCCACATCCACCCTCAATACATCAATCACTTCCCCTTTACATCTTTCTTTTCATCATCACCTTCTCTGATGTTAATGTCCTCCCCTTCTCCCAACCCCAACGCACGTCCCCTTTCATTGCAATGCACTGCAGCACTGAGACGCGATTCCTCTCTCTTGAAAGCATCCAGAGAACCTGCCTCCACTGCCCTCTGAGGCGGAGAATTCCACACTCACCACTCTCTGTGAGAAAAAGTATTTCCTCGTCTCCATTCTAAATGGCTCACTCCTTATTCTTAAACTGTGGCCCCTGGTTCTGGACTCCCCCAACATCGGGAACATGTTTCCTGCCTCTAGCGTGTCCAAACCCTTAACAATCTTATATGTTTCAATGAGATCACCTCTCATCCTTCTAAACTCCAGAGTGTACAAGCCCAGCTGCTACATTCTCTCAGCACATGACAGTCCCGCCATCCCGGGAATTAACCTTGGCGGGATTGGCACCTGCTCTTGGCACTGGGATGCGTTTAAAACCTGGTGTTGAAGTGTCATTGGGTCCTCCAACTAGAATGGGTATGTTGGGCAGTTCTTTGCCGAGAATCTATCCTCTGCTAGGATGTGAGACTTCACCACTTTTTAACGTGCGGCACGGTGGCGCAGCGGTAGAGCTGCTGCTTTACAGCGCCAGAGACCCGGATTCCATCCTGACTACGGGTGCTGTCTGTGAGGAGTTTGTACGTTCTCCCCGTGACCTGCGTGGGTTTTCTCCGAGATCTTTGATTTTCTCCCACACTCCAAATACGTACAGGTTTGTAGGTTAATTGGCTTTGTATAAATGTAAATTGTCCCCAGTGTGTGCAGGATAGTGTTTGTGTGTGGGGATCGCTGGTCGGTGCAGACCCAGTGGGCTGAAGGGCCTGTTTCCGCATTGTATCTCTTAAAAAGAATTCTGTAGTGATTTTGTTTAACCTATTTTGTGCTGGCAGGAAGGGATTATCTATAAACGGGTCTTCTAGTTCATGGGGCTTTTAATTGGTGAAGAGAAGAGGTTTAAATTAATATATTTGCAAAATGATATTAGGCTGACGTATGTGATTAGTGTCAGAGCCATTGATAGTCACTGAACCTTCTCCCAGCAGCAAGAATGTCAATAATGCTCCCGTGACTGCGCTCAGCAGTGCTTCGATGACCTGCGGGCCTGAGGCCGAGAAATGGAGTGAGCTCAGGGACAATATGGAATCAGATTTAATGCAAGTGCATGCAGACCACTACGAACTCATGCGGAATAAGAAAGAGCAACACATCGCTAAGGTAATGGACCAAAGTGGCAGCGCCCCCCCTGTGTGGGGGGTGTATTGGCGTTCTATATGTTTCCTGAGTCGTGGGAATTTTTCTGTTACCCATTCTATCTGCAAGCTCTGGTGGCACGGTGGCGCAGCGGTAGAGTTACTGCCTTGCAACGCAGGAGACCCGGGTTTGATCCCGATTACGGGCGCTGTCTGCCCGGAGTTTGCAAGTTTTCCCCGTGACCTGTGTGGGTTTTCTCCGAGAACTTCGGTTTCCTCCCACACTCCAAAGACGCACAGGTTTGTAGGTTCATTGGCTTGGTAAATGTAAAAAATTGTCCCTGGTGTGCGTAGGATAGTGTTAATGTGCGGGGATCGCTGGTCGGCGAGGACCCGGTGGGCCGAAGGGCCTGCTTCCGCGCTATATCTCTAAACTAAACTAACCCAAACGGAATGCCTTGCTGAAGTCCATATAGACAATATCTATCACTTTAACCTCATCAACATTTCTGCTTTCATCATCTCCCATACATAAAATCCATGCTGACTATCCCAAATCAGCCCGCCTGTCCAAATTCCCCGTTTTCTTCTGCAGCCCTTCTTAAATGAAGGCACATCATTTGCCACCCTCCAGTCTTCCAGCACCTCACCCATGTTCAATGACGATTCATGTATCTCATGTTTCTTCTCTCACTCCCCACAATGTGCTCAGATGTACCTGAGCAGGCCCTGAAGATTTATCTAACTTCATAGGCCTCAGCATTTTGTTGACGCTAGTACGGATTGTCTTCAAGACATCACCATTAACTCACCCAAGTTCCCCAGTCTTCATTTCCTTTTCCCATGGTAAAAACAGAGGAGAAAGTCTCATGGAGGATCTGGCTTATTCCCTGTGGTTCCACACAGAGATAACCACTGTGAGGCTTTCTAGTTCTCCCTCTAGTTACCCTCTTTCCCATTAAATACAATCTCTTTGGATTTTGGTTAATATTATCTGCCAAAGCTATCTCCTGCCCCCATTTTGCCCTCCTGATTTCCTTCTTAAATATGCTCCTCAGATCCCCAAACTCCTCCAACGATACACTTAATCACAGCTACCAATATCTCTCCTAGGCCTATTTCTTTTTCCTGACCAGCACCTCAATTTCTCTCACCATCCAAGCTTGCTGTCCCCCACCTGCCTTGCCCTGCACTCTAACAGGAACATGCATGGCCTGAGCTCTCGTCATCGCACTCGTAAAAGCAAGTCTAGTTTTGAGATACAGGGCGGAAACAGCCCCTTCAGCCCATCGGGTCCGCACCGACCAGCGATCCCCACACATTCATGCTACCCTACACACACTATGGACAATTTATATTTATACCGAGCCAATTAAATCTCAAACGTGTGTGTCTTTGGTGTGTGGAAGGAAACCGAAGATCTGGACCAAGCGCAGGCAGGTGGGACTGGTGTAGCTGGGACATGTTGGCTGGTGTGGGCAAATTGGGCTGAAGGGCCTGTTTCCACACTGTATCACTCTGTGAAGCTATCACGGGGAGGACGTACAAACTCTGTACAGACAGCACCCGTGGTCGGGATCGAACCCGGGTCTCCGGCACCGCAAGCGCTGTAAGGCAGTGGCTCTACCGCTGTGCCACCCTTGTATTAAGGGCCTGTCCCACCAGCATGCAACTCCATGCGATGAGCGCGACCTAACGTGGTCGCTTGAGCCGTCCGGCGTCGCGGGGCCGGTCCCACTTCGATCGCCGGAGCCGTGCGGAATTGTGCAGAGTTCGTCCCGACATCGCGCGGGGCTCCGAAAAACTGACCGTGTTCAAAAATTCCGCGCGGCAACGGCTTGTCGGCTCGCAGTCGCCTCGACGCATTACACACCACCTCCGCGACACTCTCTATAGGTGCCTCCGTGACCCTCTCTGTGTGTGGCTCAATGGCCCTCTGTGTGTGTGCGCCTCTGTGCCCCTCTCTGTGTGCCCCTCTCTGTCCTGGCGAACTTACCTTTAAAACTTCGCTCCAAGTTCGCCTCACTTTGCGCCGCGTTGCGCCACTCACCCGACCTCCACGCAGCCCTCGCTGCGGGTTTGGTCGCGCGTGCCGCATGCAGGCGCATGCTGGTGGGAACGGGCCTGTACAGGGATCACCCGACCTCCGCGCGGCCCCCGCTTCTAGTTTGATCGCGTTCATCGCATGGAGTCGGATGCTGGTAGGACAGGCCCTTTAGTCTTCGTGCAGCCTTTGCTAAACTCTAATATCTCCCCATTGTCATGAACTCCCCTCACCCCGGCATTGCAACGATCACCGACTGCCCCAGGCAAAACACTAGGTGGCACAATCCAAATAATGATTTTGTCTCTATACCAACAGCAAATGATCAAACTGGTGGAGTTAGCAAAGGAAAAGCAAGCCGTTGAACTGAAAAATTTGAAGGATTCAGCTGAAAGGTGAGGAAACATCAAGCAAAGGTATAAGGGGTTCTGGTGGACGGTGAAACTTGATCTCTGATCCAGTGGTGTGGTGAGGAAACCTCCACTAGTAAATTGACTCAACGCATAGCGAAATGTAAAACTCATTGAGTCATATCGTGGAAGCAGGCCCTTCGGCCCAACTTACCCATGCTGAGATGTCAAGATGCCCCATCGTCACTAGTCCTACCTGCCCACGTTTGGCCCATATCCCTATAAACATTTCCAATCTTGTCCAAATGTCTATTAAATGTTGTTATATTTTCTCCCTCAACCGCCTCCTCCGGCAGCTCATTTCGTATACCTACCACCCTCTGTGTGAAGAAGTTGCCCCTCAGGTTCCTTTTAAATCTTTCCCCCCTCACCTTAAACGTACGGCATCTGGTTCTTGATTCCCCTACTCTGTGTAAAAGACTGTGCCTCATTATATTATGCAACTCTCTAACATCACCCCTCATCCTCCTGCTCTCCAAGGGATAACCTCCTAGCTTCCCAACCACTCCCTATAGCTCAGGCCTTCAAGACCTGCCAACATTCTCGTAAATATTCTCAACTCTTTCCAGCTTAACATCTTTCCTAGAGCATGGTGACCAAAACTGAACACAATACACCAAATGTAGCCTCTCCAAGGGAATCACATAGAAACATAGAAAATAGTTGCAGGCGGAGGCCAGTTGGCCCTTCGAGCCAGCACCGCCATTCATTGTGATCACGGCTGATCATCCACAATCAGTAACCTGTGCCTGCCTTCTCCCCATGTCCCTTGACTCCACTAGCCCCTAGAGCTCTATCTAACTCTCTTTTAAATCCATCCAGTGACTTGGCCTCCACTGCCCTCTGTGGCAGGGAATTCCACAAATTCACAACTCTCTGGGTGGAAAAAGTTTTTTCTCATCTCAGTTTTAAATGGCCTCCCCTTTATTCTAAGACTGTGGCCCTTGTTTCTGGACTCGCCCAACATTGGGAACATTTTTCCTGCATCTAGCTTGTCCAGTCCTTTAATAATGTTATACGTTTCTATAAGAATCCCTCTCATCCTTCTAAATTCCAGTGAATACAAGCCCAGTCTTTCCAATCTTTCCTCATATGACAGGGATTAACCTCGTGAACCTACGCTGCGCTGCCTCAAGGCAGGAAATTCCTCCGAGATTGTACTAGAGATCCAGCTCTGCCGAGACTCCACAGAGCGACTGTGGCCCAGGTCTGGTTCCTCCCACCACTCCATAGTATGTGGTCATACTACCATAGTCAGTGGTAGGTGTGGCACTTGAGTCAAGCCTTGAAGAACTTCTAGATATTGCCCCTCTAAGACCCAACGAATGTTTTTAAAAAATGACTGAACCTTTCTAAATAGAGGATTTGTTTCATGGATAGACACAAAATGCTGGAGTAAAGGGCCGGTCCCACTTTTTTTTTTAAATATATTTTTATTAGAGGTAAGCAATAAATTGGCTAACACATATTATGGTAGAAATATTTCATGTACATCAATCATATTATTACTATTATCAATTGAATCATTCTGCCTCTAATAGTTTTTTTTTATAGGTTAAGAGTAATAAAAAAAGAGAGAAAAAAAAAAGTCATAAGGAATGGAATAATTTACCATTAATACATCATTGGAGATAAGATCAAGGAATATAGAATATAACTTTTGATCTGATCCTGAGTCCCAGTTCCAGTTAGGTTCCCCTGCCGAACCAATCTACCCTTTTAAGTCATCGATGAAAGAAGACCATATTCTAACAAAGAGTTTTTGTTTGTCCATTAGGGCAAATCTGATTCTTTCCAGGTGTAGGGTCTCCGACATTTCCGTAATCCACATTTTAATTGTGGGGGATATAGGGCCTTTCCAGAATTGTAATATTAATTTCTTCCTGATTATTATACTGTAATCTAGGACATTTCTTTGGCTTGTTGTAAGTGTTAAACTTTGTCCTGATATTCCAAGTATTATTCCAAGTATTAGTTTTGAGTCCGGATCCAGTTTAGTATTAATGACTTCAGAAATTATTCTAAAAATCTCAATCCAGAAATTTTTAATTTTTATACAATTTGCAAAAGTATGTGTTAAGTTAGCCTCTAAATGCTGACATTTATCGCGATAGGAGAGACATGTGGAAAGATTCTATTCAGTTTAACTTTTGAGTAATCTGTGTAATACTTTAAATTGTATTAAAGCATGTCTGGCATTTAACGAGCATTGATGTATATATTGTAAACTTTTGTCCCAAATATCTTTCGTTATGGGTTGGCTTAATTCATTTCCCCATGTATGTCTATGTGATTCCGTCGATGGGACCTCGCTATCTAAAAGGATATTATAAATATAAGTTGTTAGTTTTTCTGTATTAGGATGCTTATTCAAACATTCATCAAGGATTTCTGGTAGAGCTAAAACTCCATTAATCTTTGATTTACATAAATGTTTTTTACTTATTCTATGATTCTTATAATCCCAGATGAAACTTGTAACAGTAGAGTCTACTTTAAAAAAAAAAGATTTTGTAATATATATCGGGATTGACTGGAATAAGTACAATAATTGCAGCAAAAAGATCATTTTTATAGCATTAATTCTACCGAACATTGAAATGGGAAGTGTTTTCCAATATTGAATTAGTATATTGTTTAGTTTATTCAGTAAAGGTGGGAAATATGATTTAAATAAAACGGCCTGTCCCACTTTCACGTCCTAATTCACGACCTCTGCCGAGTTTGCCCTTGACTCATACTCACAGCATGGTCGTCACGAGGCCGTAGGTGGGTCGTAGCAGGCCGTGATGCTAGTCGTAGGTACTCGTGGCATCAAGTAGGTCGGGGCGTTTTTCTAGCCTGATGAAAAATGTCCAGGAGTGAAAAAGGTCGTGAATTAGGTCGTGAAAGTGGGACAGGCCCTTTACCGTGGTCACGGGGGATTTCAATATGTAGGGAGACTGGGAAAATCAAGTTGGTACTGGGTCCCGAGAGAAGGAATTTGTAGAGTGCCTACGAGATGGTTTCTTAGCGTAGCTTGTAGTCAAGCTGACCAGGGAAAAGGAAATTCAGGATTTGGTGTTGTGTAACAAACCGGATTTGATCAGGGAGCTTAAGGTAAAGGAACCCTTATGAGATAGTGGACATAATATGATACAATTCAACCGGCAGTAGGAAAGGGAGAAGATCAAATTGGATGTGTTGGTATTACTGTTGTGTAAAGGTGACTACAGAGGCATGAGGGTGAAACTGGCTCATGTTGATTGGAAAGGAGCCCTAGCAGGAATGATGGTGGAAAAGCAATGGCAGGAGTTTCTAGGAATAATTGGGAAGATGCGGGATCTTTTCATCTTTAAGGGGAGAATGAGGCGATCGTGGCTGACAAAGGAAGTCAAAGAGCATAATACTAAAAGGCATATAATATTGCAAAGATTTAATGGGAAATTAGAGGATTGGGAAGTTAACAGAAGGTAACTAAAAAGGCAACACGGGGAGAAAAGATGAAATATCACGCAATAATATAAAAGAGGACAACAAAGGTTTCTTCAGATATATAACCAGTAAAGGGCCTGTCCCACTTTCCCGAGTTACTCACAAATTCTTCTAAGTTTTCCCCTTGCTTCAAACTCGGAGAATGTCCGTAGCGATTCCGTAGCGAGTCCATAGATATTTCGTAGCGGCTCGTAATGCCATCCGTAGGTACTCAGGGCATCAGGTAAATCGGGACGTTTTTGCAGCATGTTAAAAAATGTCCATGAGTAAAAAAAATAGCCCCGAGTATCTACGGCTGGCCATTACCGTAATTCTCCGAGTTTGAATCAAGGGGAAAACTCGGGAGAATTCGTGAGTAACTCGGGAAAGTGGGACAGGGGTTTAAGAGAGAGGCAAGAGTGGACAGAGGAACACTGGAAAATGATGCTGGAGAAATGATAATGGGGAATAAAGAAATGGCCAATGAATTTGCGTCAGTCTTATCAGAGGCTGAAACCAGCAACGTGCCCGAAATTCACGAGAGTCGGGGGGGAATTAGTGGAGTGGCTATTACTAAGGAGAAGATGCTTGGGAAGCAGAAAGGACTGAAGGTGGATAACTCACCCAGACCGATGGACTGCACCCTAGGGTTCTGGAAGAAGTGGCTTTAGAGATTGTGGAGGCATTAATGGTGATCTTTCAAGAACCACAAGAGTCGGGAGTGGTTCCAAGGGGACTGGAAAATTACAAATGTTACTCCGTTGTTCGAGAAGGAAGCAAGGAAAATAGAGGAAACTATAGGCCGGTAAGCCTGACTTCAAGTCAAGTCAAGTCAAGTCAAGTTTATTCGTCACATACACATACGGGATGTGCAGTGAAATGAAAAGTGACTTCAGTGGTTGGTAAGATTTCATTATAAAGGGGGACGTTTCTAAATACTTAAAAGCACTCGATAAAATAGGCCAAAGTCAGCATGTGTAGGAAGGAACTGCAGATGGTGGTTTAAACTGAAGATAGATATAAAAAGCTGGAGTAACTCAGCGGGATGGGCTGCATCTCTGGAGAAGTCTGGGTGACGTTAGGGATAAGGGAAGGAGAGATATAGACAATGATGTAGAGAGATAAAGAACAACGAATGAAAGATATGCAATAGTTTTGTGAAGGGACGATCTTGCCCGACAAATCAGTTGGAATTCTTTGAGGACGTTAACAGTAGGATAGGCAGTGGATGCTGTTTACCTGGATTTTCCAATTCAATCCACTGACACTGCAGAGCTGCCTGTAATCAAGGATTCAAGATTCAAGAGAGTTTGTCCCTGATAGAACAATGAAAGTAAATCCAAAGGGTTTCTACAGCTATATTAATAGCAAAAGGATAACAAGGGATAAAATTGGTCCATTGGAGAGACCAAGTGGACAGCTATCTGCAGAGCCAAAAGAGATGGGGGAGATATTGAACAATTTATTTTCTTCGGTATTCACCAAGGAGAAGGATATTGAATTATGTGAGGTAAGGGAAACTAGTAGAGTAGCTATGGATACTATGAGTTTCAAAGTAAAAGAAGTACTGGCACTTTTGAAAAATATAAAAGTGGATAAGTCTCCAGGTCCTGACAGGATATTCCCTAGGACATTGAGGGAAGTTAGTGTAGAAATAGCCGGGGCTATGACAGAAATATTTCAAATGTCATTAGAAACAGGAATAGTCCCCGAGGATTGGCGTACTGCGCATGTTGTTCCATTGTTTAAAAAGGGCTCTAAAAGTAAACCTAGCAATTATAGACCGGTTAGTTTGACTTCAGTGGTGGGCAAATTAATGGAAAAGATACTTAGAGATAATATATATAAGTATCTGGATAAAGAGGGTCTAATTAGGAACAGTCAACATGGATTTATGCCTGGAAGGTCATGTTTGACTAATCTTCTTGAATTTTTTGAAGAGGTTACTAGGGAAATTGACGAGGGTAAAGCAGTGGATGTTGTCTATATGGACTTCAGTAAGGCCTTTGACAAGGTTCCTCATGGAAGGTTGGTTAAGAAGGTTCAACTGTTGGGTATAAATGCAGGAATAGCAAGATGGATTCAACAGTGGCTGAATGGGAGAAGCCAGAGAGTAATGGTGGATGGCTGTTTGTCGGGTTGGAGGCAGGTGCCTCAGGGATCTGTGTTGGGTCCTTTGTTGTTTGTCATGTACATCAATGATCTGGATGAAGGGGTGGTAAATTGGATTAGTAAGTATGCAGATGATACCAAGATAGGGGGTGTTGTGGATAATGAAGAGGATTTCCAAAGTCTACAGAGTGATTTAGGCCAGTTGGAAAAATGGGCTGAAAGATGGCAGATGGAGTTTAATGCTGATAAATGTGAGGTGCTACACCTTGGCAGGACAAATCAAAATAGGACGTACATGGTAAACGGTAGGGAATTGAAGAATACAGTTGAACAGAGGGATCTGGGAATAACCGTGCATAGTTCCTTGAAGGTGGAATCTCATATAGATAGGGTGGTAAAGAAAGCTTTTGGTATGCTAGCCTTTATAAATCAGAGCATTGAGTATAGAAGCTGGGATGTAATGTTAAAATTGTACAAGGCGTTGGTGAGACCAAATCTGGAGTATGGTGTGCAGTTTTGGTCACCCAATTATAGGAAGGATGTCAACAAAATAGAGAGGGTACAGAGGAGATTTACTAGAATGTTGCCTGGGTTTCAACAGCTAAGTTACAGAGATAGGTTAAATAAGTTAGGTCTTTATTCTCTGGAGCGCAGAAGGTTAAGGGGGGACTTGATAGAGGTCTTTAAAATGATGAGAGGGATAGACAGAGTTAATGTGGACAAGCTTTTCCCTTTGAGAATAGGGAAGATTCAAACACGAGGACATGACTTTAGAATTAAGGGACAGAGGTTTAGGGGTAACATGAGGGGGAACTTCTTTACTCAGAGAGTGGTAGCGGTGTGGAATGAGCTTCCAGTGGAAGTGGTGGCGGCAGGTTCGTTGGTATCATTTAAAAATAAATTGGATAGGCATATGGATGAGAAGGGTATGGAGGGTTATGGTTTGAGTGCAGGCAGGTGGGACTAAGAGAAAAAAGTTGTTCGGCACGGACTTGAAGGGCCGAGATGGCCTGTTTCCGTGCTGTAATTGTTATATGGTTAATGAAATTCTTGCTTTGCTTCAGCACAACAGAATATAGTAGGCATGAATACAGAACTGATCAGTGTGTCCATATACCATTATATAAATATATACACACATGAATAAATAAACTGATAAAGTGCAAATAAACAGATAATGGGCTATTAATGTTCAGAGTTTTGTCCGAGCCAAGTTTAATAGCCTGATGGCTGTGGGGAAGTAGCTATTCCTGAACCTGGTCGTTGCAGTCTTCAGGCTCCTGTACCTTCTGTCTGAAGGTAGCGGGGAGATGAGTGAGTGGCCAGGATGGTGTGGGTCCTTGATGATGCTGCCAGCCTTTTTAAGGCGGCGACTGCGATAGATCCCCTCGATGGAAGGGAGGTCAGACCCGGGCAGTGCTTACTACTTTTTGTAGTCTTTTCCCCTCCAGGGCGCTCAAGTTGCCGAACCAAGCCACGATGCAACCGGTCAGCATGCTCTCTACTGTGCACCTGTAGACGTTAAAGAGAGTCCTTAGATCTTAGTTATAGAGATTAATTTTGCATTTCAATTTGTCACCTTTTATTCAGTGAAATGAAAGAAGTGAAGAGAGAGTTGGAGCAGAAGCGCATGGAGAAGATTGAGACGATGTTTAAAACTACAGCTGACAAGGTTGTCCGGGATAGGTGAGTGAGAAGGTCATAAGGTCATCAGTGATAAGGTCATAAGAGAGAGTGGAACCTCGCAGAAAACTAGTCGACCACAGGAGATGGGCAAGATCCTCAATGAGTATTTACCGAGGAGAAAGACAGTAAGACAGAGGAATTTGGGCCAGTTTATGGAAGTGTTTTGAGAGCAGTCAGTGTTACCGTCAAAGAACTAATGAAGCTACCATCGTGTATGAAGGTAGACAAATCTCCAGGGCCTGATCAGATATATCCGAGGACATTGTGGGAAACCAGAGAGGAAATTGCTGGAGCCCTGGTTAAAATTGACAGGTCGTCCTTAAATACAGGAGATGTGCCGGGAGACTGGAGGGTGGCAAATGTTTTGCCTCTTTTCAAGAAGGGCTGAAGGGAAAATGCTGGGAACCTAAGGCCGGTGAGCTTAACATCTATAGTTGGAAAGTTACTAGAGAGGATTCTGTGGGATAGGTTAGACAGGCAAGGGCTGAGTTGGGATAGTCAGCATAGAAACATAGAAAAATAGGTGCAGGAGTAGGCCATACGGCCCTTCGAGCCTGCACTGCCATTCAATGTGATCATGGCTGATCATCCAACTCAGTGTCCCGTACCTGCCTTCTCTCCATACCCCCTGATCCCTTTAGTCACAAGTGCCACATCTAACGCCCTCTTAAATATAGCATGGTTTTAGTTGGTCGTGTCTCATAAATCTGATTGAGTTTTTTGAAGATGTGACCAAAAAGGTTATTGAAGGCAGAGCGGTAGATGTTATGTACGCGGATTTCAGCAAGGCATTGGACAAGGTTCTGCCTGGTAGGCTGCTCTGGAAGGTTAGATAGCATGGGATCCAAGGAGAGATAGCTGAATGGATAGCAAATTGGCTCTATGGAAGGAAGCAGAGGGAAATGGTGGAAGGTTGCTTCTCAGACTGGAGGCCTGTGACTAGTGGTCTGCCTCAGGGTTCGATGCTGGGCCCGTTACTGTTTGTCATCTATATCAATGATTTGGATGAGAACATACAGGGCAAGATTAGCAAGTTTGCTGATGATACAAAAGTTAGTGGTTTTGCAGATAGTGAAGATGGTTGTGAACGATTGCAGCAGGATCTGGATCCATTGGCCAGGTGGGCGGAGGAATGGTTGATGGAATTTAATACAGAGATGCGTGAGGTGTTGCATTTTGGGACGTTGAACAAGGGCAGGACCTACACAGTAAATGGTAGGGCTCTGGGTAGTGTTGTAGAGCAGAGGGATCTAGGAGTACAGGTGCATGATCCTTGAAGGTCGAGTCGCAGGTGGATAACGTGGTCAAAAAAGGCTTTTGGCACTTTGGCCTTCATCAGACAGAGTATTGAGTATAGAAGTTGGGAGGTCATGTTGCAGTTGTATAAGACGTTGGTGAGACTGCATTTAGAATATTGTGTTCAGTTCTGGGCACCATGTTTTAGGAAAGATATTGTCAAGCTTGAAAGGGTTCAGAAAAGATTTACGAGGATGTTGCCAGGACTAGAGGGTGTGAGCTATAGGGAGAGGTTGAGTAGGCTGGGTCTCTGTTCCTTGGAGCTTAGGAGGATGAGGGGAGATCTTATAGAGGTGTATAAAATCATGAGAGGAATAGATCGGGTAGATGCACAGAGCCCGGAATAGGGGAATTGAGGACCAGAGGACATAGGATCAAGGTGAAAGGGAAAAGATTTAATAGGAATCCGAGCGGTACCTTTTTCAAACAAAGGATGCTGGGTGTATGGAACAAGCTGCCAGATAAGGTAGTTGAGGCTGGGACTATTCCAACGTTTAAGAACAGTTCAACAGTTACATTGATAAGACAGGTTTGGAGGGATATGGACCAGGTGCAGGCAGGTGTGACTAACGTAGCTGCGACATGTTGGCCAGTGTGGGCAAGATGGGCTGAAGGGCCTGTTTCCACACTGTATCACTCTGTGACTGTGTAGGAGTAGAATTAGGTCATTTGGCCCATCAGGTCTACTCCGCCATTCAATCATGGCTGATCCACAGTATCTCTCCCTCCTAACCCCATTCTCCTGCCTTCTCCCCATAACCTGTGACACCCGTACTAATCAAGAATCTATCTATCTCTGCCTTAACAATATCCACTGACTTGGCCTCCACAGCCTTCTGTGGCAAAGAATTCCACAGATTCACCACCCTCTGACTAAAGAAATTCCTCCTCATCTCCTTCCTAAAGGAACGTCCTTTAATTCTGAGGCTGTGACCTCTAGTCCTAGACTCTCCCAATAGTGGAATCATTTTTAATGGAAAATAAGCGTTATGAACTTGAACTTTACGATATGAACTTTAAGTATGAGAGACTGACCGTGTCTTGTGAATGTTTAAGAAGGAACTGCAGATGCTGGAAAATCAAAGGTAGACAAAAGTGCTGGAGAAACTCAGCGGGTGCAGCAGCATCTATGGAGCGAAGGAAATAGGCAATGTTTCGGGCCGAAACCCTTCTTCAGACTGAGTGCTGGGTGGATATGTCTTCTTTAAGTGGATAGGTATATGGACGGGAAGGGAAGGGAGGGGGGGTATGGTCTGAGTGCAGGTAGATGGGACTAGGGGAAAATGAATGGTCGGCACGGACTGGAAGGGCCGAGAAGGCCTGTTTCCGTGCTGTAATTGTTATGTGGTTGTTATATGGTTAAGAACATCATATCTAAAAGTTCTGCCCGCCCCCCCCCCCCCCCCCCTTGTCAATGAACTTTTTCTTCAATATTTACCATCTGTTAAGGTAGCCGCACTTGGCGCAGGTTGGCTAACCCCTGCGTCATTCATTTGGTGTCCAGGCCACTGAAGGTCCATTAACCACCAAATGTTGGAGCTGATGTTAGAGTCGTAAGGTGTCAAAACCCTGAGAGTTTGAGGTGAAAGTCTGAGCACTTTAAAGGGGCCTGTCCCACTGTACAAGCTAATTCAAGAGCTCTCCCGAGTTTTAAAAACAAATCAAACTCATGGTAAGCACGGAGAATGTACGTAGCGGGTACATCGGAGCTCAGTACGTCGCTTAGCGGCTCGTAACGCTAACGGCAGGTACTCGGGAAAGCTTGTGAAGCTTGTGAAGATTTTTCAGCATGTTGAAAAATGTCCACAAGAGCCCCGAGTGGCTATTACCGTAATTCTCCGGGTTCGAATCAGGGGAAACTCGGGTGAACACTTGAATTAGCTCGTACAGTGGGACAGGCCCTTAACAATCTTGTGGACTTGTGGCTACAGGAGCGGGGGGGGGCAATGCATGATCAGCACGAGGAGAGATTGAAGCACCGTGATCAATGCAAGTGGTGGATCTAGGGCACTGTTCCCCCCAACCCCAATTCTCCAGACACAATATACACATAGAACAGTGCAGCCCAGGACAGGCTCTTTGGTCCACTGTGTCTGTGCCAAAGATGATCCCAAATTAAACTAATCTCTACCTACACGTAATCCAAATCTCTCCTTTCCTTGCATATACATTTGCCTGTCTAAAAGCCTCTATCATTTCTTTTTCAACACTATCCCACAAAGCGCATTCCAGACACTCACCACTCTCTTTTAAACTTTGCCCCTCTCACCTTAAAGCTGTGCCTTTTACTCTTGCCTTTTACTTCCATCGGGGTAAAAGTTCTGACGGTCGACCCTATCTCTGCCACTCACAATTTTATGAACTTTTAGCAAGTCTGCCCGCAACCTCTGAAGTTCCAGAGACAATAAAGGGCCCGTCCCACTTTCATGACCTAATTCACAACCTTTTTTACTCGTGGACATTTTTCATCATGTTGAAAAAAACGCCCCGACCTACTTGATGCCACGAGTACCTACGACTAGCATCATGACCTCCCTACGACCTCGTGACGACCATGCTGCGAGTATGAGCCAAGGGCAACTCGGCAGAGGTCGTGGATTAGGTCGGGAAAGTGGGACAGGCCCTTAACCCAGGTTTATCCAACCTTTGCAGCTGAAATATTCTAGACCAGGCAGCATTTTGTCACCCCTCCTCAGTGCCTTCTCCAAAGTCTCCACACCCTTCCTCTAATGGGGCGTCCAGAACTACACAAATTATTTGCACGGCAGCGTAGCGGTCAAGATACCTCCTTACAGCGCCAGAGGCCCGGGTTCGATCCTGACCATGGATCATTGTCCCCAGTATGTGTAGGGTACTGTTAATGTGCAGGGATCATTGGTCGGCAAGGGCTTGGTGGGCCGAAGGGCCCGTTTCCGCGCTGTATCTCTACAACTAAAAAATGAAAACTACCAGGCCTCTGTTGCTCCAAACTGTCCAAACTTGTCCAGCGTCTCCAGATCGCAAACACCCTCTAATCCAGGCAGCATTCTGGTAAACCTTCACCATCTACACAGCTTCACATTATGGATGCGCATGCACACATTTGCCTCGTAACGATAAGAAAGGATGTATGTCATATACCTCGAAAACAAAAAGTAGATCTCACTTTGTATCAGGGTGTGTGGGACATGGGACTGAGTGGAGCTCTGAGCAGCCGTCACCATTGGATTTCATTGTGTAACAAGGAACTGCAGATGCTGGCCTCGACCCGAAACGTCGCCCATTCCTTCCCTCAAGTCCCGCTGAGTTACTCCAGCTTTTTGTTTCTACCATTGGATTTCAGCTCTCCTGGACCCTTGGTGAGGGAAGGCAGTCCACACATAGATGAACTTATTCTGTTGTCGTGTTTCTTGTTCACAGGCGCAAGAAAGAGATCATTGAGCACCATATTCAAGTGTCGGTGAAAGAATTCAAGCAGGTAGGTGGCAACGTTGGCTAAAAATGTGCAGACGCTGGAGATCTGAAATAAAACACAAAAAGTTCTGCAAACACTCAGGGTTGGGAGCATTTGTGGAATGAGAACCAGAGTTAAGGCCCCTGTCCCACTGTCCCGGTTTTCTCCGAGATCTTCGGTTTCCTCCCACACTCCAAAGACGTGCAGGTTTGTAGGTTAATTGGTTTGGTGTAAATGTAAATTGTCCCTAGTGGGTACTTAATGGAGCCTGCAAAATCTTTTTTTCTCTATTATACACAGCGGGTTTCAATTAGCTTTGAACTGACTTGTAACCAATTATTATATGCACACATTTTAAGTAATTGCAGTGAGTGTTGTCATGATAATTTATTCATTAGCAAAGGAGCAGTCATCTGTAATTTCAGAATACAACATGCAAAGTCCGTTTATTACATGAACACACAGCTTTCGTTTTGCACCTACTAACAGATACAGAGAAAGGTTGAACAAGTTAGGTCTTTATTCTTTGGAGCGCAAAAGGTTAAGGGGGGACTTGATTGAGGTCTTTAAAATGATGAAAGGGATAGACAGAGTTGACGTGGATAAGCTTTTCCCATTGAGGGTAGGAACGATTCAAACAAGAGGGCATGACATGAGAATTAAGGGACAGAAGTTTAGGGGTAACATGAGGGGGAACTTCTTTACTCAGAGAGTGGTGGCTGTGTGGAATGATCTTCCAGCAGAAGTGGTGGAGGCAGGATCGATTTTAACATTTAAAAGTAAAGTGGATAGGTATATGGACGGGAAGGGAATGGAGGGGTATGGTCTGAGTGCAGGTAGATGGGACTAGGGGAAAATAAATGGTCGGCACGGACTGGAAGGGCCGAGAAGGCCTGTTTCCGCGCTGTAATTGGTATATGGTTATATGGGTGTAGGATAGTGTTGGTGTGCGGCGATCGCTTGTCGGTGCGGCCTGTTTCTGCACTGTATCTCTTAACTAAACTAAACTAATCTAAACTGAACTAATGGAGAGAGAAAATCCGAGTCAAAATCATGGATGAATTATGACAATAGACAATAGGTGCCTTTGAGCCAGCACCGCCATTCAATGTGATCATGGCTGATCATCCCCATTCCTGCCATCTCCCCATATCCCCTGACTCCGCTATCTTGAAGAGCCCTATCGTTCCAGCATTTGGGTCATTATTAACAGTGCAGGAGGCCACAAACTGATATCTTAGAGTGGAGGTGTGATGGGGAATGAAAGTTCGGAAGCTCGTGCCTTTGTTAACTCTGCCTCTTTCTACAGCGGCGATCTGAACTACCGTTTCCAGCATCACCTGTTTATAATTTATACGTGACACTGTGTCAAAATGTGAGAGCCAATAATAAAAATCCATTAGGATGTTCAGCCCACAGTGGAATCAGACTCTCCATATGGCAATAGATGCCCTGCCACCGCTTCAACCCCCTTCAATATCACCACTCCATAGCTAAAATATCCATTCCACAATTAACAGACACCTTCTCGTATTAGTATTGTTTCCAGTCACACCCAACCGATTCATGCCCACTCCCCCCCCCCCCCCCAAACTATTAATGGTTCCAGGTCGGCACGGTGGTGCTGCGGAAGAGCTACTGCCTTACAGCGCCAGAGTCCCAGGTTCGATCCTGACTACGGGTGCTGTCTGTACGGAGTTTGTACGTTCTCCCCGCGACCTGCGTGGGTTTTCTCCGAGATCTTAGGCTTCCTCCCACACTCCAAAGACATGCAGGTTTGTAGGTTAATTGGCTTGGTATCAATGTAAAATTGCCCCTAGTGTGTGTATGGTAGTGTTAATGTGCGGGGATCGCTGGTCGGTGTGGATTCGGTGGGCTGAAAGGCCCGTGTCCGCGCTGTATCGCTAAACTAAACTCTCCAGCCCCTTCACCAACTAGTCCACATTCAAAAGTAACCCCTCCTATGAACTGCCAACCCTATTCTGCCCCCAGCTAATCATCCCTCTTCATTGAACTATCCCACTCACTGCATCCCGCTGGTCACTGCATCTCCTCGTCCATTAATTATGTCAGTGTTCTGTTGCAGACTTTAATGAACCAGTCGAAGAATGAAAGCAAACTCCAGGAAAAGCATGCAGTTGATTTTGAAGAAATTAAGGAAAAGGAAAAACAGGTAACTGAATGGAATGAGTTTGATTAATTGATGTGAAAGTTTCGAGAGTTGGATGGTGTTTCCGATCTTTGAATGAAATGATGTGGAATCTGATGGAATTTAATTGAAAGATGGAAATCTGGGTCGGGTAATTATGTACTGTGCATGAAAGGGTGTAAGTTCATTTTTGAGAACGTTGTCTTATTTCTGAAGCTGCGTCAGAAACCCTTTGATCAGAATTTGCTCCTCTGTGTGTTTGAAATAGTCACTTTCTGAATGCCAGAAAATTTTACGCCACTGATCAATTAACAGTTCCGGTACATTTCTAAGAGGAGACACATTATCTCCAACTAAATTTCAGAATGCATCAAAGCATTTCATTTATCAGGGTGGCAAGTGAGAAAACTGGTCAGAGCAATAATAAGAGACAAAGGATAACAAAATGAGTTCGACAAGGATTAGACTATAGACAATAGGTGCAGGAGTAGGCCATTCGGCCCTTCGAGCCAGCACCGCCATTCAATGTGATCATGGCTGATCATCCCCAATCAGTACCCCGTTCCTGCCTTCTCCCCATATCCCCTCACTCCGCTATCTTTAAGAGCTCTGTCTAGCTCTCTCTTGAAAGCATCCTCCACCACCCTCTGAGGCAGAGAATTCCACAGACTCACCACTCCCAGTGAGAAAAAGTGTTTCCTCGTCTCCGTTCTAAATGGCTTACTCCTTATTCTTAAACTGTGGCCCCTGGTTCTGGATTGGCGGTGGGTCTGCTGATGTACGTAATATATATATAAATAACTTAGGCATACATGTAGATGGGTTGGTTGGTAAGTTTGCAGATGGCATGAAGATTGCTGGGGTCATGGACTGTGAGGCAGGCTGTCAAAGTATGCAGCAGGATATAATTAAACTACCGATTGGAACGGAGAAATGGCAGATGGAATTTAATCTGAGGAAGTGTAAGGTGTTGCTCTTTGGGAGGTCAAATGTACAGGGAACGAATGCAATTAATGGGCACGACCCTTAACAGCATTGGTGTACAAAGGGATCTTGGGCCCAAGTGCATTTCTCCCTGAAAGTGGCAATAGAAATATATAGAGTGGGAAAGATGGTATGTTTGCTTCCATAATGTGTTGCGTAGAAGAGTCAGGAAGTTGTGATGCAGCTTTAATAAGACTTTGGTTAGGCCACATTTGGAGTATTGCGTGCTGTTCTGGAAAGCCTCATTACTGGAAGGATGTGGATGCTTTGGAAAGTGTGCAGAGGAGGTTTACCACAATTATATTTAGATTATGGTGTGTTAGCTACTGGGGAAGTTCGGACAGTTCTCCCCATTGGGTTTTCTCCAAGATCTTCGGTTTCCTCCCACATTCCAAAGATGTACAGGTTTATAGGTTAATTGGCATGGTATAAGTGTAAATTATCCCCAGTGTGAGTGGGATAGTTTAAAGGTGCGGGGATCGCTGGTCGGTGTGGACCCGGCCTGTTTCCACGCTGTATCTGTAAACGAAACTAAAGATGTGCGGGACAACTTTTTTTTACATAGGAGGTGAGTGCCTGGATACTGTGTTGGTTGAGCCAGATATGTTAGTGTAGCAATGGAGTGGGGACAGGTGGCACGTCCCCCCCCATGTTTTTAGAGGTGGGGGACAACCCCCCCCCCATGTTTTGTTGTTCGGATTTTGAAATTTGGTGAAAAGAAAATCTATTTAAAATCTACATTTTCTGCGAGATAGTGGGGGTGGGACTGATGATCGAGGGCGCCGATTGGACGAGAGAGACGTTGGTCAACAGGCAGTAGGGAGGGTGGGGCGGGACATGATTCAGCGCGGTGATTGGAGGAGGGAGGTGGGTGTAGGGGGTGGGACTGAGGATAGAGTGCGGTGATTGGAGGAGGGACGCGGGTGTAGGGGGTGGGACTGAGGATAGAGTGCGGTGATTGGAGGAGGGAAGCGGGTGTAGGGGGTGGGACTGAGGATAGAGCGCGGTGATTGGAGGAGGGAGACGTCCTGGTGAAGCAAAGATCATAGAGCAGAGCTTGAATCGGCCCGTTCGCTGGGCCTTTCATCGCCCGGCGTGGCTTAAAATCGGCCGCGGGATCTTCCACCGCCTCGCAGTCAAATTGCTCCGTCGAGGCGATTGAGGCCCCTGATGTTGAAGCCCCCGCGGGGCGATTGAAGCCCCATGATTCGGGGCGGATGAAGCTGCTGTTGCTGGAGTTCGGTCACCAGTCACCAACCAGGTCAGCCCTGATGTTATCGTCCACAGGCCGAAGCCTCACTTGTGTGTGTGAGCGTGCGTGCGGCCACTCAAAAATCGTGTCCCCCCCATGTTTTGATAGCGATTTCCGCCCCCCCTGGAGTAAAGAGTAGTTTTCCTGGTGAAATAAATAAGGGGTAGCACAGTGTGTGCAACGGTAGATCCTGACTCAGGGTCGATCTTGCTGTTGTTCTCCCTGTTTCTCCTCGTGCTCCGGTTTCATCCCACATCCCAAAGACTTACAGGTTCATAGATTATGTAGGAAGGAACTGCAGATGCTACCTTTGATGTCAGGGTAGGGGGCGGGATACAGATAGAATGTGGGCGGAGACAGTGAGACTAGTGGGAGAACTGGGAAGGGGAAGGGCATGGAGAGAGAAAGCAAGGGCTATCTGAAGTCGAGACCCTTCTTCAGACTGAAGAAGGGTCTCGACCCGAAACGTCGCCCATTCCTTCTCTCCAGAGATGCTGCCTCACCCTCTGAGTTACTCCAGCATTTTGTGTCTATGTAAGAGCAGATATCGTTCTCTGTTAAAAACATTTAAACAAAGAAAATAATTGATAGAATGAGCATTGGGTTGACAGTAAATGTGTCATTAGTCAGGGAAAACCAGGATTTAACTGATGAATTATCATCCTTTTTTGCATCAGTCTTCACTGATGGAGAATTCAATAACGTTCCAGAAATAGGTGTGAATTGAATGATTGGAAGTGGCGGAGGGAATGTGTCGATAAATATGATCACCAGGACGGTGCAAATAGTTTAAAACATTGTTGTAATCAAAAAATGTATTAAATTATTAAAAAATAATATTACACTACAATAAAACAAACCAGAACTCACCACCATAATACAATACAAACAAATATCCTTAATAAACTACTGTACAACTATGTTACAATCCTTATTGAGGATGCATTCAACACCTTGCGGTCCCGGAAATCCCACAGGCTGCCCGTGGACAGGCAGTATTCCCTTTCTAACCCCACCCGGGCACGGACGTAACCCCGGAAAAGGGGCAGGCAGCCGGTTCGGGTAAAGCCCTCCACCGCCTGGCGCCGTGACTGGCCGGGGCAAATTGTTGGGAGTAACAGAGCTGACCAATCTCGTGGTCCTGGGCAAAATCCCGGGCACTTTATAAACATGATGAGTGAAAGGAATAATGCATTGGTTTTACTTTTGTGAATTTCCTTAGGTTTAAGGAATGCTCTTTCGGCTGGAAAATAGTGAATGTAACCCCCTCATTCAAAAGGGCAATCAGCTTCAGGCCGATAGGGAAAATGTTAGCGGCTATTATTACAGGGCAGATCACTTTGAAAAACTCATGGTAAATCAACTGAGGTCGACATGGTTTTGTGAAAGGGGCAGTTCTCTGAATAAGAATTAACTGGAAAGTGCACTAAATTGATTTGTGGGCGGCTTATGATTATTACAGAAAATAGAAACTCGTGGTGGAGGAAGCGGTGTATTTGCGTGGGTAGGAGGATAATGCGTTAGAGGAAGCAGACAAGCAGGCTTATGGCCCTGTCCCATGGTACGAGTTCATTCCAAGAGCTCTCCCGAGTTTGCCCTGATTCGAACTCGGAGATTTACGGTAATGGCCGCTCGTCGGTACTCGGGGCTCTCGTGGACATTTTTCAACGTGTTGAAAAATGTCCACGAGAGCCCCGAGTACCGACGAGCGGCCATTCCAGTATAAGTCGCCATTCTTTAAACTTCTTCCAACATATTAACATCCTGCTTTAAGTAAAGACAAATTCTGTACGCAATATACAGATGTGGTCTCACCCATACCCAAATTAACTGAAGTATAGCCTTCTTAATTTTATATTAAATTCCCCAAACTCCCAAATTTCGTTGTACATGGTTCATGTTACAATGACAATAAAGAAACTATTCTATAACATGTTGTTAGATTTCCCAATTACCTGCTCTCCTTGCATACAAGCCTTCCGAAGATCAGGCTCTAAGACCTTCAAAGGGGCAGGCAGCATCTCCGGAGAGAAGGAATTGGTGACATTTCAGGCCGAGACCCTTCTTCTTCAGACTGAAGAAAGGTCTCGACCCAAAACGTCACCCATCCCTTCTCTCCAGAGATGCTGCCTGTCCCGCTGAGTTACTCCAGCATTTTGTGACTGTCTCTGGTGTAAACCAGCATCTGCAATTCCTTCCTACACTTTAAGACCCTCACATCCCTTCCTATCTCGGAGCTCCAATCTCACCCTTTGCACCCCTTCACCTTACACAAATTATGAGACCCTCACACATCCTTGTGGCACACCACTTGTTACAAGAGTCAAGAGTGGTTTATTGTCATATGTCCCAGATAGAACAATGACATTCTTACTTGATCCTCTCACTAGCCGCTAAGAGACGTACATGAGCTCCGGCGTACCCGCTACGTTCATTCTCCGTGCTTACCACAAGTTTGATTTTTTTTTTAACTCGGGAGAGCTCTTGAAATGAACTCGTACCGTGGGACAGGGCCATTAGATGCTGATTGGCAAAATGTTTAGAAGAATGTGAGATCTTCTTGTTCAAATATATAAGTTCCTAAGTTGGTCCTGAGTGGATAGAAGTGAAGATGTTTTCACTAGTGAGAGGATCAAGAATGTCATTGTTCTATCTGGGACATATGACAATAAACCACTCTTGATTCTTGTAACAAGTGGTGTGCCACAAGGATGTGTGAGGGTCTCATAATTTGTGAAGAACTCATAAAGAATGGCGACTTATACTGGAATGAATGGGTTGTCTCATGACGAAAGGTTGGACAAGCTGATTTAGAAGATTAGTATGCACAGATTACCCTATCCAGCGAGGCTAAGCATGTGTAGGAAGGAACTGCAGATGCTAGTTTATACTGACGATAGACACAAAATGCCGGAGTAACTCAGCACGCTGCCTGACCCGCTGAGCTACTCCAGCATTTTGTGCCTATCTTCGAGGCTAAACAGGTTCTTTCTTCAGAAGAATGTGGGATCATCTTGTGAAAATATATAAGATCCTAAAGGGCCTGTCCCACCAGCATGCAACTCTATGCGATTAGCGCGACCTAACGTGGTCACTTGAGCCGTCCAGCATCGCGGGGCCGGTCCCACTTCGATCGCCGGAGCCGTGCGGAATTGTGCGGAGTTCGTCCCGACACCCCGCGGGGCTCCGAAAAACCGACTATGTCCAAAAATCCTGCGCGGCAACGGTTTGTCGGCTCGCAGTTGCCTCGACATTTACACACCGCCCGGACATCGTGCCTTCGTGAACCTATTTGTAAGTGCCTCCGTGACCCTCTATGTGTGTGGCTCCGTGGCCCTGTATGTGTGTGTGTCTCGGTGCCCCTCTCTGTGTGCCCCTCTAGGTCCTGGCGAACTTACCTTGGACTTGCTTCAAGTTCGCCTCGCTTTGCGCCGCGTTGCGCCACTCACCCGACCTCCGCGCGGCCCCTGCTGCCGGTTTAGTTGCGCTTGCCGCATGCAGGCGCATGCTGGTGGGAACGGCCCTGTACAGGGGATCACCCGACCTCCGCGCGGCCCCCGCTGCCGGTTTGATCGCGTTCATCGCATAGAGTTGCATGCTGGTGGGACAGGCCCTTAAGGGGTCTTGAGCAGATAGATGTGAAGATGTATTCACTAGTGAGAGGATCTCGGTAAATCAATTCAAAATCACCGATCATTTAAAATTGTAGAGCAAAGGAATTCCTTGTTGCAGAGGATATTGAGTCTCTGGAATTCTCTATCGCAGAGTGTTATGGAATCTAGCTCATTGGAAGTGTTTAAAGGGGAGAAGATTGGGGGATTGAAAACAATAGATTTGGCACAGTGAAGTTGACCCCTTGGATAGATCATCCATGATCATACTGAAGGCCAGACAGGCTTCAGGAACAAGGTAGACACAAACTGCTGGAGTAACTCAGTGGGACAGGCAGCATCTATGGAGAGAAGGAATGGGCGACGTTTCGGGTCGAGACCCTTCTTCAGACTGATGTCAGGGGAGGGGGTGGGATAAAGATAGAAAGTCGGCGGAGACAGTAGGACTGGTAGGAGAACTGGGAAGGGAATGGAGAGAGAAAGCAAGGATTATCTGAAGTTCGAGAAGTCAACGTTCATACCGCTGGGGTGTAAACTACCCAAGCGAGATATGAGGTGCTGTTCCTCCAATTTGCACTGGGCCTCACTTTGACAATGGAGGAGGCCCAGGGCAGGAAGGTCAGATTGGGAATGGGAGGGGGAGTTGAAGTGCTGAGCAACCGGGAGATCAGGTTAGTTACGACGGACTGAGCGAAGGTGTTCAGTGAAACGATCGCCGAGCCTGCGCTTGGTCTCACCGATGTAGAGAAGTTGACACCTGGAACAGGCTTCAGGAACAAACTGGCCTTCAGCTCCTCTTTTTTCACGTGTTATTCTTGTTCTTATTTTATAAGTGATAGGAACAGAATTAGGCCATTCAGCCCATCAAGTCTACTCCCCATTCAATCATCACTGATCTAACTTCCCCTCTTAACCCCATTCTCCTGCCTTCTCCCTATAACCCCGGACATAACATATTTCTATGTTATCCTATTTTCTCATCCACTCCCTACTCACTAGAGGCAATTCGACAGAGGCCAATTAACCTACAAAAACCCGCACGACTTTGGGGCATTGCCACACATTTCCTGTGTGAAGGGGGGATGACTGAGACGCGTAAGATGCTGAAGGGCCTTGATAGGGTGAATTTGGTCGAACATTAAAACAGGAATTGGGTGAATTTTCTCTCAGAAATTATCTTCCTTAAAGGGTGATGGGTTTTTTTCAATATCGTTCAGGCGTAGGTTGATTAATCCTTGGTAAGTAAGGATGTGAATTGTTACCATTAGATAGGTAAGGATGTGGTGTTAAGTTTACAGTCCGATAAGATACGGTCTCACTGAAATCTGGAGCAAGTTGAACAGACCGAGTTGCCTGAACCTGATCTGAATTCATCTGTTTGTATTACTCCATAGTGCCACATCTGTGTCTACATCATAATCCCGTGGTTGATTTAGCAGAGTATATCCTTCACAAAATGTCTATGTTTAAATGATAGTACTCCTCATTCTGAGTGAGAAAGTTGGGGGTTCAAGCTAAATCTTGGGATGGTATAGGCAAAGACACTCACTGAAGCTTGCACTATTGTGATCTGGTTTACCTCAGATAACTTTCTGCCCTGGGCCTCCTCCATTGCCAGAGTGGGGCCCAGCGCAAATTGGAGGGAACGCACCTCATATTTTGTTTGGGCATTTTACACCCCAGCGGTATGAACATTGACTTCTCCAATTTTAGATAGTTCCTGCTTTCTCCCTCCTTCCCCTCCCCCTTCCCAGCTCTCCCACAAAGCCTACTGTCTCCGCCTCTTCCTTTCTTTTTCCCAACTCCCCCCCCCCCCCCCCCCCCCCCATATATGTCCCGTATTTTGACCTTTTGTCCCTTATTTGGGAGTGAGGAAGTTGGCGAGCCTAAATGCAGGAGATATGGTCAATTGTTTACTGCAAGGTTCCACACAGACCAGTGAGATAAGGACCAGACAATCTGTTTGAGGAAGTAAAAAAATCTGATGACAGAAACTAAGTTTGTGGAATCCATTTTGGAGACTTTGGTCGAAGGATAATGCGGACCATGCTAGCAATGAAACGCCAACTATTCCCTGGAATAGGACAATGGGATGAACCGGGCGGTACGGTGGTGCAGCAATAGGGATACTGCCCTACAGCGCCAGAAATACGGGTTCGATGCTGACTACAGGTGCTTACCTGTACGTTCTCCTTGTGACCTGTGTGGGTTTTATCCGAGATCTTCGGTTTCCTCCCAAGATTAATTGATTAATTAATGTAAAATTGTCCCTAGTGTGTGTAGGGGAAATGTTAATGTGCGGGGATTGCTGGTCAGGGTGGACTCGGCCGGCCGGCGGGCCTGTTTCCGCGCTGTATCTCAACTGCATCCATGAGGGGGCAGGCAAGGACTTGCTTCACTGCCTCATCTGAAGGATAGAATCTCTAACTAGCGAGCATTCCCCCTGCAAGAGGCAGGGCCAGTTGTCCAGGGCACCAGTGCTCAATGTGAGACAAGATGCCTCAGCAGGCATAATCACGAACCAGTCTCACCTTGGTCACTCCCTCTTCTCCCCTCTTCCCTGGGGCAATAGGTTCAGAAGTTTCAGGAACTATACCTCAGTTCAGGAACAGTTTCTGCCTAGTGGTAATCAGGCAACTGAACGGTCCTTTCATCAGTGAGAGTGTGGTCCTGGTCTCCCATTTACCTCATTCATGACCTTTGTACTGTCTTTAATCGGACTATATCAGACTTCAATGTTATATCTTGCATTCAACGTTGTACCCTTTAACTTTTAAAGGACCTGTCCCACTTTCACGAGGTAATTCACAAATTCTCCCGAGTTTTCTCCATGATCCAAACTCGCAGAATGTTTGCAATGTGTCCTTAGGAGGTCGTAGATATATCGTAGCGGCTCGTTATGCCAGCCGTAGTCAATCGTGGCATCAGGTAGGTCGGGAAGCTTTTTCCATCCGGATAAAAAATGTCCACGAGTTAAAAAAATGGTCGGGATGAAATAAATTGCAACTTTTTACTCGTAAGGAGGCATCGAAATAGTCGTGGGAATTTGTGGACATACTCGTAGGAGTTCGTGAACATAAAAACATAGAAATTAGGTGCAGGAGTAGGCCATTCGGCCCTTCAAGCCTGCACCGCCATTCAATATGATCATGGCTGATCATCCAACTCAGTATCCCGTTCCTGCCTTCTCTCCATACCCTCTGATCCCCTTAGCCACAAGGGCCACATCTAACTCCCTCTTAAATATAGCCAATGAACTGGCCTCAACTACCCTCTGTGGCATAGAGTTCCAGAGACCCACCACTCTCTGTGTGAAAAAAGTCCTTCTCATCTCGGTCCTAAAGGATTTCCCCCTTATCCTTAAGCTGTGACCCCTTGTCCTGGACCTCCCCAACATCGGGAACAATCTTCCTGCATCTAGCCTGTCCAACCCCTTAAGAATTTTGTAAGTTTCTATAAGATCCCCTCTCAATCTCCTAAATTCTAGAGAGTATAAACCGAGTCTATGCAGTCTTTGTTCATAAGACAGTCCTGACATCCCAGGAATCAGTCTGGTGAACCTTCTCTGCACTCCCTCTATGGCAATAATGTCCTTCCTCAGATTTGGAGACCAGAACTGTATGCAATAGTCCAGGTGTGGTCTCACCAAGACCCTGTACAACTGCAGTAGAACCTCCCTGCTCCTATACTCAAATCCATTTGCTATGAAACATGGTCGTGGAAGGTCGTAGGAGTTCGTAGATCACCACGATCTTGATTTTTTTTTAGGTCCTTTAAACTCGGCAGAGGTTTTGAATTAAGTCGTGTATCTTCTTTTCTTTAATTGGATAGCTCACAAACATGGATGTTGCCAGCTCCCGAGGGCCTCAGCTATAGGGAGAGGTTCAGCAGGCTAGGACTGTATTCCTTGGGGCGTAGGAGGGTGAGAGGTGTACATGATCATGAGGGTAATAGATAGGGTAGATGCACGGAGTCTTTTCCCAACAGTAGGGGCATCAAGAACCAGAGGACACAGCTTTAAGGTTAGAAGGGAAACATTTAATAAGAATCTGAGGGACAACGCTTTCACACAGAGGGTGGTGGGTATATGGAATGAGCTGCTATAGGATGTCGTTTGGGCAGAAACTATAATAACCTTTAAAAGACATCTGGACAAGCACCTGGATAGGAAAGGTTTAGAGGGATAATAGACTGAGTGGGACCCGTTGGGTCCCAGTCACATGGGAGGCCTGGTCCCCCAACGCAACCCATTCCCCAACACAATATTCCACCACTCACCCGTTCCCCCAACGTAACCCATTCCCCACAATGCAATATTCCAGCACTCAGAGGTGTGTATGTGGGTGGGAGGAGGGAGGAGCTTTGTGGGTGGAGGAGAGGTGGGTGTGGGGGAGGGGTGTGTGTGTGTGGTGGTGGGGTGTGTGGGTGTGGGGGCGGGGGAGTTGTAGGGGAGGGGGTTGTGGGGGTGATAGGGTGTTGTAGGGGAGGGCGGGGTGTGGGCCGGGGAGGGGTGTGTGGGCGGGGGGTTGAAGGGGGAGGGGGTTGTGGGGGTGGTGGGGTGTTGTAGGGGAGGGCGGGGTGTGGGGAAGGGTGTGTGGGCGGGGGGTTGAAGGGGGAGGGGGTTGTGGGGGCTGGGGGGAGGGATGTGTGGGTGGGGGGAGGGGTGTGGGGGTGGGGAGGGTTCGGGGGGGGAACTGAGAAAAGACGGGGGTTGTGGGGGAGAGGGGGGTAATCATAGGGAGGGGGGCAGGAGCCAGCGAGGGAGACCAGAGGGGAAGGGACTGGAGTTGGTGGTGCGATGGGGACTCACAGTGGGCGCTGGTCGCTGGACGTTCTCCTCCGCCGGATCAGAATCTCCGCTTCCCGTCTCCATCTCCCGCGGTGGGCCGGGCGCTTCCGGTCCCTCCGAAAATTGTGTCTGGTTGGAGACCTCCGCCGGCCCCCCTCAGCTCCAGTAAAGATGCGGTGGCGTAGGAAGGGGCGGACCGTCCCGTGGAGTGACAGGAGAAGAGACTAATCCGCGCGGCGCGACTGGCAGGAGAGGAAATCGATCTGTGCAGCGCGGTTTTTAAGATTTTTAAACCTCGCTAAATTTTACATTAGACCACCGATCGGAACGAAACTTGGTGCATGCGCAGCATAGGGGAACGGCGAGTGAGCTGGCTAAAAATTGTAGCGCTGTTGTGTACCATTTTTGCATGAATAGGAAGACCGTGCCAACCAGAAGAACACAAGATCACAGTTTTAGTTCAAGATTGATAGATGGATAAATAGATAGACCAAACGTGGGGAGGCGAGACTCAAAGATTGTTCACTGCACCTCGGTACGTTAATAAGCTAAACTAAACTAATGGTGGAATCTTGTGCAAAACACAAAGTGCCGGAGGAAATCGATGGGCCAGACAGAATCTATGGAGTGAATGGACATGCAACATTTTGGGTCGGTGTTCTTCTTCACACTGAAGAATGGTTCTGACCTGAAACGTTGCCTGTCCATTTCCCCCACAGGCGTTGCCTGCCCGCTGAGTTCCTCCAGCACCTTGTGCATTGCTCAAGTTATTAATGTCAGGTCTAACTGAATTGTCAACCAAGCTTAATGGAAGGATTATCCTGTTTTCTATGTTGCTTTGATCATTCATTTTTTGCCACGACGAATGAACTGAGTGGTTTATTTTAAAGGCACAGAATGTGTAACATTTTGAGTCACTGCGTAAACTGGTGTTGGGCAATTACATTCGTAATGCCAGAGGAGATCTGAGACATTATTAATGATTCACTGTCTGCAATCAAACATGAGCCAATATGCAGAGTGTCCCATCTAATTACCTGTTTCTCTCATTGTTCTCCATGACACGTAGTACCAGCTGGAAGCCCAGAATGAGTACAGGGCAAACATGAAGGCCTTACCTCACGAGGTATTGGAGCTGATCAAGTCGATCTCAAACACTAAGTTCACCGATGAGCCAGAGAGGGTGGTGTATGATGGGAAAGATCTGGCAGAGACAGCGCCATGTGACTCATCACCCACGTTGACTGATATGACGACAGAGGACACAGTTTCTGGGGTGACTCAACAGCCCAAGAATGACCGGAAAGATAATAATACGTTATAATTATAATTTAATATTGAACTACCAGTTCACGTGTGAAGTGGTAGCGCTAGATTGACCAGCAGGGAGACCAGCTGTTTTTAGTGTGTGTTACTGGCGTAAAGTGGCACCTGTTCATTTATCTTGTATGGCCGTTTACAGGTAATATACACTTTTTTAAGATACTTATATTCAGGTGGAGATTGGTACAGCTAAGACTGGCTTTGGAAAACTGCAACTTTTTTCTGTCAATTTCTTAACGTTCCTCTTTCCATATATTTACTATGTTCTTGTCCATTTAGCCAATGATCTCATCCAGTGCAGAAACAGGCCCTTCGGCTCACTGAGTCCGCACCGACCAGCGATCCCCGCACATTAACACTATCTTACACACACTAGGGACAATTTACACTTCTACCAAGCCAATTAACCTGCAAAAACCTGCACGTCATTGGAGTGTGGGAGGGAATCGGAAGATTTTGGAGAAAACCCATGAGGTCACAGGGAGAACGTACAAACTCCGTACCGACAGCAGCCGGAGTCGGGATCGAACCCAAGTCTTTGGCGCTGTAAGGCAGCAACTCCAGTTGCTCACGTCTAGGGAACTATATTCTAATTTTGCCCTTTAATTTCCTTTGCATCTTATAACATGAAACTATTTCTTATTTACTAAATGGGTTTTAAGCTTTGATTTCTAGGTCACATTAGACATTATAAGTAAAATGTTGTTGACTAGCCATCACAGACAGAGCCTGAGGATATTTAGCGATGGGGCTATGATGTTCTTTTCTGCAGGGAGATAACTAGATGAAGCAGCATGTTGCACTAGGGAGGCTGAACTATACATAGATGCTCGTTTGCAGATATCATGGCACGACTGATTATAAACATAGAATAGGCACATACCTCCAACTTAGTTTGCTGAGGCTCCGTAAAAACACCTGGTTATGAAATATTTGGATGATTTTCTTAATTTTGGAGTTTCAATCATTGTCGCAAATGTCTTTGGCAATAAATCTGATTCTGATATGTGTGTGAATTTTTTTAATTTTTATTAAACATCGAGACCTCACGTGGGCCTGTCGATGCGAGCTCATATCTTTTGCCAGAAAATGGAGTAACCTGAAATTTGGGATTTATATCAACTGACTTGTTTAGTTCAGAATATGGGCAGTGGTGGATACAGAGGAAGGAGGCAAGTGGTGGATTTAGGCAGTGATTGTGCCCAATTACATGTTTAAGAAGGAACTGCAGATGCGGGAAAATCGAAGGTAGACAAAAATGCTGGAGAAACTCAGCGGAAGAGGCAGCATTTATGGAGCGAAGGAAATGGGCAACGTTTCGGGTCGAGACCCTTCTTCAGACTGATGTGAGGGGGGGGTGGGGTGGGAAGTAGAAAGGAAGAGGCAGAGACAGTGGGCTGAGGGAGAGCTGAGAAGGGGTGGAGAAAGTAGAGAAGCCGGCCCTGCTTGTTTCAGGGAAATACATCGGCCAATCACCCATAGAGGCGAACGAGATCGGCCCGAACGAACGCCTCTACGTCCGTGATCGCCACTCCGGCCACCGTTTCCTGGTCGACTCCGGTGCCATAGCCAGCATCCTGCCACCGACCGCCCGAGATACCTGCGTCGGTAAGGTAGGACCCGTCCTCTCGGCCGTTAGCGGGAGCGACATTCGAACTTACGGCCCGCGGACTTAAATTTCGACTCCCACCCATATAGGTGGAAGTTCACCGTTGCTGACATCGCCCAGCCGATATTGGGGGCCGACGTCTTGCTCGCGTTCTCCCTGCTAGTCGATGTGCGGGGCGGGCGAATGGTCCCGTTGTCGGACCTGTGCCCTGCCGAGCCGCATAAACCGTTAACGTTCCAACAGCAACCCGACGAGGTCGCTGAGATCCAGCAACCTTTCACACCCGTTCTAGCCGACTTCCCAGGGTTGCTCACGCCGCGCTTCGACTGGGCTGCGACTCGTCATGGCGTGGTCCAACACATTTCCACCGAGGGCCAACCGGTTCATATCTGCGCGGGCCGCCTCCCGCCCGATAAACTGTGCATCGCATGAGTTCCAGCTTATGGAAGACATGGAGATTTTTACTGCGGTCGGATAGCCCTTGGCCCTCCCCTCTACATATGGTGCTCAATGCATCCGGGGAATGGAGACCTTGCGGTGATTAGGGTAACCACAGCAGATCGGTACCCAGTCCCGAACATCCCAGATTTCTTGGCTCATTTGGAGGGCGCTACCTTCCTTTCGAAGGTCGACCTGGTCCGCGGGTATAATCAGATACCGGTCCACCCCGACGACGTTCCTAACACGGCCAACATCACCCCTTTCGAATGGCCAAGAATGCCTTTTGGCCTGTAGAAGGCCGCTAAAGCGTGCCAAAGGTTAATGGATCAGGTCGGGCGGGGTTTGCCGTTCATATTCATCGATGATATTCATCATATTCCGGTGGCCAGCACCTCGCAGGCTGAACACGTTAAACACCTCCGCCTGCTCTTCGAACGGCTGCGTAAGCACGGGTTGATGATCAACCCCGCGGTGCCAGTTCGGATTGTGCTCCGTGTCCTTTTTAGGTCACAGGGTAACCTGCCAAGGCGCACAACTGCTGCCTGAGAAGGTTGACACAATCCGTCATTTCCCGAGGCCACTATCTGTCAAGGGCCTGCAGGAATTCATCGGAATGGTCAATTTCTACCACCGATTCGTCCCGTCAGCGGCCACCATCATGCGGCCATTGCTCCAGTGTCTGGCGGGCAAGCCCAAGGACCTGGTTTGGTCCAGGGAGGCTGGTATAGCTTTCGAGGGGGCTAAGACCGTGCTGGCCAATGCCACCATGCTGGTACACCCGAGGGCATTGGCCCTCACGGCTCTCACCGTGGATGCGTTGTACATCGCGGCGGATGCTGTCTTCGAGCAGCGGGTAGGTAACCGCTGGCAGCCGCTGCCATTTTTCAACAGACAGCTGCGGGCCCCGGAGATCAAGTATAGCGCTTTCGATCGGGAACTCCTCGCGCTTTACCTAGCGATCCGCCATTTCCGTTATTTCCTAGAGGGCCGCGCGTTTACTGCATTCACGGACCACAAGCCGCTCACGTTCGCTTTGAATAAGGTGTCCGACCCCGAGTCTGCCAGCCAACAGCGGCACCTCGCCTACATGTCCAAATTCACGTCTGACTTTTGGCATGTGGCGGAAAAGCTGAATGTTGTGGCTGACGCACTCTCCAGTCCGGCGGTCCCTCATGTTTCCGTTTTAAACCTAGGTGTAGGTTCTGCGGCGCTGGCAGCGGCTCAAAGCGCCGACGCCGGCATGGTGGATTACCGCAATGCTGAATCGGGACTCAAGCTGACTGAAGTGCCTTGTGGTGCTGCAGGCGTGCGAGTCATTTGCGATGTCTCAACGGGTAAAGCCCGCCCGATCGTCCCGATTGCCTGGAGGTGTCATTCACGTCCTCCCTGTGGTGTGGTTTGGCAAAGTTACACCAGATCACCGCGTATCATCTGGGGTCGAACAGTTTAGTCGAAGGTTTTCACCGACACCTTAAGTCGGCGTTTAAGGCCTGGCTCACCGGCCCCGTTTGGGTTGACCTGTTGCCCTGGGTTCTCCTGGGCATCAGACCTATGCCTAAGATAGACCTCGACGCCTCCTCGGCCGAGCTGGTTTATGGCTCGGTTTTGCGGGTACCTGGGGTTTTCTGCCCGCCACTCGCGATTAGGAGGTCCCGGCTTCGGCAGTGTTAGCGCACCTTCCCACTTCCCGACACGGGTCGTCCGCAGTGCATGGGCCTACTATGTTACGGGAATGTGCTTATGTTTTCCTTCGCAGGGATGCTCGCCGTTACAGCGGGTGTACGAAGGACCGTGCAAGGTGTTAGCGACTGGTACCTCGACGTTCACGTTGGACATGGGTGGCAGGGAGGAGTTCGTCTCTGTCACCCGCCTTTCCATGTTCCGCATAATAAATTCACCCGTTTCTGTCTTCAAGGGTCCCAAATTTGTCTTAACTAATTTTTTCCTCTTCACATACTTACGCAAGCTTTTACTATCCTCCTGTGTATTCTTTGCTAGCTCACCTTCGTACCTTATCTTTTCTCCCTGTATTGCCTTTTTAGTCACCCACAGGGTACTGCAACTCCCAGCAGGCCATTAGGTGCCTGCACCAGCCGAAACTACAACTCCCAGCAGGCCGTTCGGTGCCTGCACCAGTGTGAACTACAACTCCCAGCAGGCCGTTCGGTGCCTGCACCTGTGAGAACGACAACTCCCAGCAGGCCGTTCGGTGCCTGCACCTGTGTGAACGACAACTCCCAGCGTGTCGTCCGGTCCAGGTACCTGGAGAGACTACAACTCCCAGCAGGCCACTCGGTGCCTTCCGGTGCGCGGGAAGGCGGCGGCGGTTGGACTTTCCTCTCAGATCGCGAGCGCGGAGCCGCAGTCGGTGAGAGGGAGGGAGGGAGGCGGACGGACAGACAGACAGACCTGGAGTTAGTGCGTGTGTGTGTGAGATAGAGAGATAGACAGACTGGGACAAGCGGGCATTGATCCCGAGTCGGAGAGGGAGAGGGAGAGAGCAGGAGGGAGAGAGGATCCAGAGGGAGAGAGCAGGAGAGGGAGAGCAGGACCCGGAGTCGGTGAGTCGGTGAGGGAGGGAGGGAGGGAGGGAGGGAGGGAGGGAGGGAGGGAGGGGCCGGGACAAACAGTCACAAAGGGGGGGAGAGAGGGGACCCGGAGTCGGGGTGTGTGTGTGAGAGAGAGAGGGACAAGGCAGCAGCCATTGACCCGCAGTGACGGGGTTAGTGAGGGGAGGGGGAGAGGGACAGACAGACAGACAGACAGACAGACCGGGACACGGGGTTAGTGAGTGAGGGGGGGAGACAGACAGACAGACAGGGACACAGGGTTAGTGAGTGAGGGGGGGGGGAGAGAGACAGACAGGGACACGGGGTTAGTGAGTGAGGGGGGGAGACAGACAGACAGACAGGGACACAGGGTTAGTGAGGGGGGGAGACAGACAGACAGACAGACAGGGACACGGGGTTAGTGAGGGGGGGAGGGGGAGACAGACAGACAGACAGGGACACGGGGTTAGTGAGTGAGGGAGGGGGAGACAGACAGACAGACAGACAGGGACACGGGGTTAGTGAGTGAGGGAGGGGGGAGAGAGACAGACAGGGACACGGGGTTAGTGAGTGAGGGAGGGGGAGACAGACAGGGACACGGGGTTAGTGAGTGAGTGAGGGGGGAGACAGACAGACAGGGACACGGGGTTAGTGAGTGAGTGAGGGGGGAGAGAGACAGACAGGGACACGGGGTTAGTGAGTGAGGGGGGGGGGGGAGACAGACAGACCGTGACGAGCTTCCATTGACCCGGAGTCAGGGAGGGAGCGGGACCCGGAGTGCCAGTGTGTGCGGTGGGTGTGATTTAGGGCGGAGGGCAAGGCAGGCCAGGCCAGGCCAGGGCGGGTCACCATGTTCAGCTGGCTGTCCGGGCCCGACGCCTCACACAAGGATGCGATGGTGTTTGAGACGGTGGCGGACGGGCTGCGCTCCCTGTACCACAAGAGGCTGCAGCCCCTGGAGGATTACTACCACTTCCACCATTTCCATTCGCCCGCCCTGGAACAGGCTGACTTCGAGAACAAACCCATGGTGCTGCTCATTGGGCAGTACTCGACTGGCAAGACCACCTTCATCAGGTAATCGCCACCAGTCTCAGGCCGGTTACTATCTCGGCCCCACCCAGGTACTTGGGAACTAGCAAAGTAGTTGGAAATGTTGGGTATACCCTGTTCCCCAATGGTTTCTTGCATAAACAGTGGAGTCTGGGAATGTTTTAAAAAAACACTGGGTTTTTAAGCTTTAATCCAATAACGATCCTCATAACGGTGTTTTTGCCCTGTGGTAAGCAAATACTCCACTAAAGGCTCTGGTTTCTTGTTCAGCATCCAACTGTGGCATTGCCCACATAGAAAGAGTCATGTCACACCTTCAACGTTTGTGTCTTCAGCGTTGCTGCGCTGGCAATTTCCTAAAACAGTCATTTTGTTGCAAACTGGGACGGATTTAGCAAGTGGGTGCAGGATAAGTATCAAGGATTTGCATATGCCTTATTTGCAGAAATGCAACATCCCCATTAACTCCTGCGGATCTCGAAGTGAAGAAGAAGCATTTGGAATAGCACTGAAAATCTTATTGCCACGCATCAGGAGCAGCTAGTGTTCCCGAGTGAACTATGGAAGGAGCAGACCATATCACAATCTACCCCACCAGGCATCATCTGGGTGTGTTGCATGAGTGTGTGTAGCTGCCACATTATTGTCATCAGCTACCTCATAACTAAAAAACTAACTCCCCCAACATCAGGACCATTTTTCCTGCATCTAGCCTGTCCAATCCCTTCAGAATTGTATATGTTTCTACAAGATCCCCTCTTATCCTTCTAAATGCCAGTGAATATAACATTACATTAGTCATAAAGGCTCCAAGAATTGGAATTTTGAGATGTGTTCAAAAATAACTTTTGACACAATATGTAGGTAGAGCAATGAAGGAGAGAGCATGCCCTTAACCTGGAGAATGAAGCTGGTTCAAGTAGAGGGAGTTTGAGACGGGGGGGGGGGGGGGGGGGGGGGGGGGGGGGGGTAATTTGGGGATTGTGACATAATCTCATATGTTTCAATGTGATGGAAAATGCGATTAACCAGAAATAAATAGAAAATTTTATCTCCATAAGTTATAGGAGCAGAATTCCATCATTTGGCCCATCAAGTTACCCTGGCATTCAATCACGGCTGATCTATCTTTCCCTCTCAACTCCATTCTCCTGCCTTCTCCCCATAACCCCTGACACCTGTACTAATCAAGAATCTGTCAATCTTGGCCTTAAAAATATCCATTAACTTGGCCCCCACAACTGTCTGTGGCAATTAATTCCACAGAGTCACCATCCTCTGACGAAAGAAATCCCTCCTCATCTCCTCTCTAAAGGTACGTCCTTTTATTCTCGGGCTATGGCCTCTGGTCCTAAACTCTCCCATTAGTGGAAACAACCTCGCCAAATCCACTCAATCCATTCAGAGAGGAGCTGACTAAAGTTTGAATGAGAGCATCTACTTGCATGCAAGTCTACATCTGCACAGTGGAAAGCATTCAAACGAGAAATAGCAAGGTTTCAGGGTCAACATGTTTCTGTAAGGATACAAGCCAGGGTTCACAAGTTCTGGGAGTCTGAACCTAACCTAATCAAAGGTTATTGAGGTTTTGATAAAGTGTACAAAGGAAACGTATGATGGGTGTATGGAACTAAAGATGAACATGCCCACTAGCAGTCTAAAAACCATAAGGAGGTGCTCAAAAGTAAATTAGGAAGACCTAGATGGGGTAGGGTGTGGGGGAAAATCATAAAAATCACTAGCAGACAGGATTAAGATAATTCTGAAGATGTTCTATATGCAGAGCTGCCAAGTAGTATGGATTTTCCGTATTTTGTACGGAAATGCGATTAGAATATGGATGTACGGTTTTGTGTTGTTAAATACGGAGTTCAGTTCAGTCTGACAGAGAGTCTTGACCAGAAACGTCACCCATTCCTTCTCTCCAGGCTGCCTGTTCCGCTCCAGGTTTAAAGAGTGCTGTCACATGAACGTGTGGGAGAGCCTGTCGGCTGGAGCTCTGTGGGATCTAAATATAGCGCTGTGGCCACAGCGCTATGGGCCACAGACTGTATAACAATGAGTCTTTGGAATTCTCCTTCTCAGTGGTAGTTGAGCCCTTGATTATTTTTCAGGCAATGGCAGAATTCTGGATAAGCCTAGTGGTGAAAGGATACCAGCGGGATTGCAGTTATCAGTGGGATTGGCCTTGATTTTTCAGAACGGTGGGTGGGCTCAAGGGGTAGAGAGGGAGGGGTGGAGTAAGGGAGAGAGGGAGGGGTGGAGAGGGGAGGAAGAAGGAGGAAGGGAATAGGAGAGGGAGGGAGAAAAAAAGGAAGAGGGAGAGTGGATGGTGGGGAGGGAGGGAGGGAGAGAGAGGGATGGAAAAAGGGAAGGAGGGAGGGAGAGAGGGACCGAGGGAGGGAGAGGGAGGCTTCCAAAATGGCTTCTACATCACCATCTGGTGCTAAAAGCAGGAAGCAGCCGTTCAAACAGCAGTATACAAAGATATGGCAATGAATGCACTGTCAAGTAGATTGAGATGTCAATTGGTAGAAAAGTTATGCATTCTTGTACTCTTACATGGGTTTGA